>PVKV010024056.1:0-13539 GCA_004027835.1 Alouatta palliata
CGTGCAGTTCTGTGGACCGTGGCTCTGCTGCAGCACTCGGGGAGGACGCAGTGTCCACGGGCAGTTCTGTGGACCGTGGCTCTGCTGCAGCACTCGGGGAGGACGCAGTGTCCACGTGCAGTTCTGTGGACCGTGGCTCTGCTGCAGCACTCGGGGAGGATGCAGTGTCCACGTGCAGTTCTGTGGACCGTGGCTCTGCTGCAGCACTCAGGGCGGACGCAGTGTCCACGTGCAGTTCTGTGGACCACGGCTCTGCTGCAGCACTCAGGGAGGACGCAGTGTCCACGTGCAGTTCTGTGGACTGTGGCTGCCGCCGCAGCACTCAGGGAGGACACAGCGTCCACGTGCAGTTCTGTGGACCGTGGCTCTGCTGCAGCACTTGGGGAGGACGCAGTGTCCACGTGCAGTTCTGTGGACCGTGGCTCTGCTGCAGCACTCGGGGAGGACGCAGTGTCCACGTGCAGTTCTGTGGACCGTGGCTCTGCTGCAGCACTCGGGGAGGACGCAGTGTCCACGTGCAGTTCTGTGCAACTGTTGGAGTCACATCATGGACAAGCTCAGGAGGAAACCAGGGCTCTGTGTGAGGGTTGGGAGGACTTTCCCACCTTGAAATGCTGCCAGCTTGTGGTTACTTTTCAGCAGCACTCACCCAAGAGCTGTTGGCTCGGGTGAGCAGCACATCCCGCCAGGGACCTCGGAGCCTGCAGAGCCCACCTGGGAGCAGGAGGGAGTCAGCCTGGGCTCCCAGCCTGTCCCGGAGCACCGCTGACCTGTTTCCTCCTAAGCCCAAGGATGACGTGCAGTTTTAACTGACACCAGGCCTGTGGTCCCATATCCACAGGTAATGAGGCAGCGAATTCATGTGTTATCTAGATTCCCATGATCTTAGTTCCCTAGCCTAAAGTCTTTAAGAAAAAACAGAATAAGCCAGTGCAGTGGCGCAAGCCTGCAGTCCAGCTAATCAGAGGCTGAAGCAGGAGGGCCGACTGAGCCCAGGAGTTCGAGGCTGCAGTGAGCAGTGATTGGGCCACTGCACTCCAGCCTGGGTGACAGAGGAGATCACATGTCCTAAAAAGAAAAGAAAAACATGCAAACAGAAAAACTACAATGACTACAGCTCCTGCTGTTCCCTGCCGCCCCACATTCTTATTTCACTGTGGTGCTGCCTCTAGGAGAGAACTATGGTTCTTCACTTTGACGCCAACAGAAAAGGCTGCAATCTGTTTCCAGTCCTGAGTGTCCTTTTTATGAAGATACATCATACGTACAGAGAATGATTATCTGTTGATTTCTGTTTTTGCTTTCCAAGTTGCCCAGAAAAGGAGTTGCTAGTTCTACCTGACATTTATGGTCTAAAAAATACCTAAGTAGAATCCTGTGGCTTCAGGTTTCGTCCCTCTCCAGAGCCAGTGTTGACAGCGGCCCTGTCCTCCCCCAGTGAAGAGGAAGACAGCAGCAGGCTCATCCTGGATTTGCTGCCCACTGGGCGTGAACCCCTGAACAAGGAATGAGACCTGCCGGGGTCTCTGCAGAAGGGGGCTCAGAATGCCTGCTGTGCTCGGCTGGCAGGGCTGTGAGGAGTGTCTCCTCTGCGTGTGGATGTGTGCACTCCAATCATGGTGGAGGAACCACTTCTCAGCTCTTCTCCAGACTAACTACCCCTGCATCATCCTCCATGGCTGCTGTTAATGAATTACCAGGCTCATTAAATGACACATATTTACTACCTTCTAGTCCTACAGATGAGAAGTCCAAATTGGGTCTCGCTGAGCTAAAAGCAAGGTGTCCACAGGGCTGTACTGCTTTCTGGGCCTGAGGAAGAACAGCTGTTTCCTGGCCCTTTCCAGCTTTCAGAGGCCACCTCCCTCCACCTTCAAAGCCACCACATGGCTGCTCTCTGACCTTGCAGGCATTGTCACAGCTCTTTCGGACCCTCTCTTCTGCCTCTCTCTGCCACACTGAAGGCCCTTGTGATTTCATTAGGGCGACCTGGATAATCCAGGCTACTCTCCGTATTTTAAGGTCAGCTGATGATAAACCTTCATTTCCGTTTGCCATGTAACGTAATATATTCACAGGTTCTGGGGATTAGGACGTGGGCATCTTTGAGGACCATTGTGCACACCACAGTCCCCAAGTCTTCATTTCTCCTGAGACAGCCTGCTCTCTAACTCCTCCGTCATCTCCTCTAAGTCACTTCCTAGGCTCAGGCAATGCTGAAGTAGCACGTTCAGGAATGAATATGGTATTCCTGACCTCATAAAGCTAAGTTTGCAGAGTGGTGTATGGTCATGAGTACCCCAAACCCAGTCAATGGAGGGAGCGTGCTGGGAAAAATCAGAGCGATGAATTGTTAGAGCAGCAGATGAACTCACTGGTGACTTACCTCTGTTTCTAGGTGTGGATATGGTCCAAAGCCAAGTTCATCAATAGGAAATCCCCCATGAAGGAACTTTACCAGCGCTTTCTAGATGGAGATGACAGCCCTGTGGCTCAAGAAGATGACCCTTTCTGGGATCCTGTCGAGGTCATCCACTTGGGCTCAGCTCACATCTGGCTCCAGTCGCTGGCCTACTGCATGGAGCTGGAGGAGGAGGCGGAGTTTCTGAACTGTGACGGACTGAAGGAGGCCGTGCTCCTATCTGCATAGCACCTTGCTCCCCCACAGGACAGTGAGTGTCTCCTTCTCCCCCTTGCTTAGTTCTGGGTCAGTCACACATAGAAACTCCAGAGCAAGCCTGAGCTCTCCTGATGGGGTGGTCAACATGGGACCCTGAACGGGTCATTCCTAAGACAAATGAATGAGCTCATTCATTCACCATTTGGCCACAACAAATTTGATTTTTGCTACGGCAGCCAAATCGGCTGGCCTGGAATGCCCAACCACATCCAAGACAGCCCAGCACCGCCGGGGGGGACTGAAGGAATGAGGGAGACATCTAGCAGAGGCAGGTGTAGTAGAAGGAGCCCTGGACAAAACAAGAGCTGGCTGGGCTCCAAACAATGGACCCTCAGGAGAGAAGCCATGCGGGCTGCAGGGCCTCCCCAACCACACTCCCTCCTGGCCTGTGAGCCTGGCATCTGCCACGCAGGATGCTTCCCAGGCCGAAGGCCCCACATGCTTCAAGAGCCAGAAGTTGCAGCTGATTTTGCAGCTCCCCCCTTTTCTCGAGGTAGGGATTGCGATGTCTGACCTCATTCTGTGCTCGCCTGACCTTTCTGTGGGCAGAGGCTTTGTTTGGAGCTATCAGCTCTGTCCTAAACATTGCCTCATTGCCCTTTACTGTCCTCTCTGAATACTCATCTATTTTTCTTCTTTAGACCACTGTTTTTACAAAAGCTCAAGTCTTTTAGCAATCCTAAGTCAAGAGGCTGGCAGGGGGCCTGGTCTGGGTGCCAGGGCCCTCACAGGCACTACAGGCACTCAGTGCAACCTTTTTATCTTCCTGAAGAAGAAATCCGCTCAAGAAGAGAACCTCAAGGTTTCACGACCAAGAAACCAAGCTGACCAACAATTCAGTCTTCACTCCAAGCATCTCTCTGGTCATTTGGCTACCTGGTGCTTCCAGGCTGCCCAGCAAGTTGATTTCCTGTTGAAATTAATAACGTAGCAGTCTAGTTTATAAGGTTTCAGATTTCGAGCACCTGGTTGATACGACAGTAGTCCCTTGTTGGGAAGCTGCCCCAGTCAGTTTCTGAGCTGACAGGCCTGGGGTTGTCTCTGGACTACAAAGAAACCAAGGAAAAGGAAGATGACAACTTGAGAGGCTGCCTCTGGGCAGTCAGCTGCACTTCCCACTCTGTCCCACTGGGCCCTACCTAAATCTTCAGTGTGAGTTTGGCGCCCACATCTGTGTACATCTATCACAGGAGGCTGTTTATTTTCCTCTTTCCTCCAGGCAGGGAGATCCCTGAGAAGGTCCTGATCTTACACCTTGACATGCCGGGGTAATGGGCTCTTGTCTGATGTCTTTGAACTCCACTGTTGGCGATACTGCCTATCCTGTCTTCAGTGAAATTAGCTCTCTTCAGGATTCTATTTAATTCCCTTAACATCACAATCTTAACCTGCCAGTCTTAACCCAGCCTAACCCGAGGTCAACGTTCCCCTCTTCTGTTTGTAGAACACATGGTGAGGAGGATGTGGTTATCGACCCTTTGGAGCTGCCGCGCAAGAGGATGGATTTCCAGATTCACGTCGTCCGGTGCCTTGGCATCAAGTGGATGAAGGAAGGTGCAAAGCGGGGCATCCACACCACCTGCCCTGTGGCTCCTGGGGGAGGCAGTGCAGTCTTTCTTCAAGTTTTAAGAATAAGCTTTTCACAACATTTTCTGAAGTTTCTCTGTTTGTCTAACTCCAAGATGACTATTTTCCCCATCTATTTAATAGAGGAGCCATATGTCCCTCCAGGTCTCTGGCCTGGGGTCAGTGTATGCTGAACTTTTACAGAACTGAAGTAGAAATTCTAATTATCAGAAAGTATCTCATAAAACTGTATTATCTAAGCCGCAGTTTGAGTTGTAGTTGGAAACAAAAGGACTGTATGATACGGCAGAAGCACCGGATGTGCTTAAACTAATTAGGCTAAAAGAGTATTAACAGACAAGGCAGAGCGGGCACAGGGGCTCACGCCTGTAATTCCAGCACTTTGGGAGGCTTAGGCTGGCAGATAACTTGAGATCAGGAGTTTGAGACCAGCCTGGCTGGTGAAAACCTCTCTCTACTAAAAATACAAAAATTAGCCGGGTGCAGTGACATGGGCCTGTGATCCCAGCTACTCAGGAGGCTAAGGCAGGAGAATCGCTTGAACCTGTGAGGCGGAGGTTGTAGTGAGCTGAGATCATGCAAATGCACTCCAAACTGGGCAAGAGAGCAAGACTCCATCTCAAAAAAAAAAAAAAAAAAAAGACAATAAAGGGAGACTTTGAAGAACAAAAACCAAACCACCACCTCACATGGAAAATTAACAATTTTTGATTATCTAAGTAGAAGGGCTGTATTGAAATCCGTTTTTGTTTTTTGAGAGTCTCGCTCTGTCGCCCAGGCTGGAGTGCAGTGGAGTGGAGCAATCTCAGCTTACTGCAGCCTCCGCCTCCTGGGCTTAGCCTCCTGAGCAGCTGGGACTATAGGCATGCACCACCACACGCACCTAATTTTTGTATTTTTTAGAGATGGTGTTTTGCCATGTTGCCCAGGCTGGTCTTGAACTCCTGGGCTCAAGCAATCTGCCTGCCTCAGCCTTCCAAAATGGTGAGATTACAGATGTGAGCCATTGTGCCCAGCCTGACCTTTTTTAAAAAAATTATTGTCTATATAGTGATGATATCCATGTTGAATAAATAAGACATTGGATGTGTAAACATGAGAATCAATTATAGGTCATCTTTTATCTGACACATGGGCTGTAAATCTCTGGCTCATCTGTCCTTTCTCTTTTTTTTTTTTTTTGAGATGGAGTCTTGCTCTATTGCCAGGCTGGAGTGCAGTGGCACAATCTCAGCTCACTGCAACCTCCGCCTCCTGGGTTCAAGCGATTCTTCCACCTCAGCCTCCCAAGTAGCTGGGACCACAGGCACATGCCACCATGCCCGGCTATTTTTTGTATTTTTAGTAGAGACGGGGTTTCACCATGTTGGCCAGGATGGTATCAATCTCTTGACCTCGTGATCCACCCGCCTCGGCCTCCCAAAGTGCTGGGATTACAGGCGTGAGCCACCGCGCCCAGCCCTCATCTGTCCTTTTTCTTTACAAATGTGTCCCTTCTGGTTTTAAATTGTTTTATATTTTTCTCAGGTACAGAATTTATGACCTTCCAAACACCATCTATACCAAACTTGTATGGAAAAGTGTGAATCCACAAATTGAAGAGACCGTCCAATTTACAGCCTTAAATGCATCTCAGGAGTTTCTGAATTATTTGCAGACAAATGCCCTTATTGTTGACCTATGGGGCCTTCAAGGTACCTTGCTTACCTATTCTCTCACATGGTGCATTCTTCCATCAGACATAATGCCATACATTTAGGGCTGCAGAAGAGGTAGAGGACGGGGTGGTCAGGGTCCTAACAGCAGAGGGCCAGAGTCAGCTTTTCCCCTGGGCCCCTGGGTTCTCGTCCTGCAGGGTGATCACATGCTTTAACAACTTCTCACATGACACTGCAGCTGGGCAACTGAGACGTTTCTTTCTTTGATTGTGTCTCTCCCCACTACAGAAGGCTGCACCGAGCTGACCTGCAATCAGCTGGGCCTCATGGTCACAGGTAAAGGCCACATCCTGGTAGACACCAAGAAAATTTCCACTGTGAAGGATACAGGCCAGGTGTGTACATATGACGTTAAAACGGGCATCACCGGTGGCTAGAAAATCTCTAATGACAGCTGCTTGACGTTCCTTAACAGTCATTTTCTTTATGGACTCCTGTAGAACCTGAGGGGCATAAACTGCTCACCATACACACGCCCCCATCCCGTTTGATTTTCCCATGGTAGTGAACACTGCCAGTCTCAAAGGACATGCAGATGATACAACAAAAGACTAAACCGACAAGCTTTTTCATAGGCTGCGTCAAACCGCACACCAGAACTTTATCTGAAGCTGTTCAAGTTACAGCAGGAGACAGAACTGCTCAGAAACATTAACAGAGCCCTCCGAGAGGAGAACGTGCTTCTCAAAGAATCACTTGCGAAAATTATTTCTGGTCAAGGTGAGAGACTGCTCAAGTCTTGGCTGTTTAGCTTATCCCTGGACTCCTACATTGGGGATGTGTATTTGTCTTTTAAGAAACAAACTTTTAAATGAGTTAATTCATATCTTGTTTCATAAACAAAAAATGCAAGACTTTTTTTTCTTCTGCCCTGTGAGATCTCCTTCGGATGGATCCAAATTGGTGCCTGAGCACTGCTGATGTCACAGAATGCTACCAAAATAAATAAATATAGAGATGCCTCAAGAAACAGATGCATAAGTAAATGTTACCTTTTCTTTCCACCTCAGCCCATACGCCTTCCAACATGCCAAAGATAAGCAGGATGACAGCGCAGCTGCCATCAGCCACAGAGACGAGCCAAATGTGTGCACAGCAAGCCAGCTATGACAGAGAATTTGCCGCCGCTCTCAAGGTGTTCTACCAAGGCATGAACGCGGCAAGAGGGCGGCTTTTCAGACTGAGGCCGTACAAACCTCCTGTAACGGGAATCCTGGGAGCAAACAGAATTTCTTCCCATCAAATTGAAGCATTTGATGTACTTCCTGAGCTTGGAGATGTGTATCTTGAAGCAGCAAGTGGAGGCGGCCGTGCTTGACTTGCTCTGTGGGCGTGATCTACGGCAGTTACGCGGAATTGCAAAAGCAATTCTCAGGCCGCCATCCGACTTTGCTCTGACCTTTTTATTTTAGTGCACATCTGGCTGGTTCCATGCAACCATGGAAACAGGTCACTGCAGGACTGATATCCATTCACTTTACAATTTAATATACAGACTACCCCATTTATCATTATAAAACCAAATGCAATTCATCATATTAAGAGATTATGAGAAAATAATTTGATTACTTTGATAGATGCAGAAAAAGCATGTGACAAAATTAAACATCCTGTGACAAGAAAGATTCTTGGCAAACTAGGAATAAAATGCACATTCCTTAATCTGATAAAGGCAATTTCCAACACACACACTGGATAAAATGCTTAGTGATGAACGACTGAAAGCTCTTCCTTTCAGATCAGGAGACCAGGGAAACCAGCTTTCTTTACCTCTGTCCTTTAGCTTCTGGCCAGTGCAGTAAGGCAAGAAATATAAAGTATAAGGATTGGAAAGGGAAAGAAAAGTAATTAAAATAATAGCGTACACTTATGTAACACTAAGGGCTTTTACTGACTCAGTTCTCACAACAACCCTATAAGGCAGGTACTATTATTAGCCTTATTTTACAGTTCATGAATCCAAGGTACAAGAGAGGTTACATAATGTGTCTAAGGACACACAACTCATGAGCAGCAGGGCGGAGGTCTAGACCCTGCCAGTGCTGTTCCCCAGTCTATACTCTCCCCCCACACCATGTTGCCTCTAGTATTATCCCCAGATGACATGCTTGTACAGACAGGAAATCCCCAGGAATTTATAAATAAGTTGCAAAATTGCTGGATACAAAATCAAGACTTAAAAATTAACTTTATTTGAACGTAACAGCAGCAAGCAGAAAATTATTTTTAAAATAAAAGATACCATTTATAGTTTCATCAAATATATGAAATACTTAGGCCTATAGCTGACATAAAATATGTAAGGGTTATATGGAGAAAATTTTAAAACTTGCTTGAGAGATGTTTAAAAAATATATAAATAAAGAGAGAAGCTGCTGTGTCTCCACGGTTGGGAAGATTTGTTATTGTAAATCTGTCAGTTCTCTCCCAAAAGTCAGCGTAATTCCAACCAAATCTAACAGAACCTAACAAGATAATTTTACAATGTGTATGGAACTGCAAAAGCGAAAACTAGCCAAGATGAGGCCAAGATCCAAGAACAAGGCAGAAAGACTTGCCCTACCCGATATCAGCACTTCATCTGAATGACTATAACAGACAGTTGGCCCAAAGGTAGACAAGATAACCCAAGAAAAAGAACAGAAGGCTGAGAAACAGATTTATTCAAGACTACAGACTTGATATACAAGCAAGTGGAACTGCAAATCAATGTGGCAAGGATGGACTTTTCAATACACAGTGCTAGGAGAATTAGAAATATGTAAGGGGAAAAATGAAACTGGATTCCCATCTAAAGCTATCCCAGAAGTCAATTTCGGGTGAGAATTAAAGAGCTAAATATAGAAGGCACAACCCTAATGCTTTTATTTATTTAAATATTTTAAAAATAGAGATGGTATCTTATGTTGCCCAGGTTGGTCTTGAACTCCTAGCTTCAAGTGATCCTCTGGCCCCAGCCTCCCAAAGTGCTGGGATTACAGGCATAAACCAGCATGGCCTGCCTCTAATGCCATCAGAAGAGATTGTAGGAGACTATCTTTACGACCTCACAGCAGAAAAGGATTTCTTATGCATCACACACACACACACACACGCACACACACCCCTAGCTTTAAAGAGGGAGGCTGATAAATTCATCCAAATTAAAATGGTGAACTTTGGTCCAAAATGAAACAGCCAAAAAAAATGGGAAAAGTTCTTTGCAACACATTTAACATATAATGAACTATATACAAAATAAGGAACTACTACTAACCAAAACAAAAAACAGACAACTCAACAGGAAAAAAAAATGGTCAAAAGATTTGAACAGGAACTTTACAAAGGAGGAAATTAAAAATACCAATAAATATATGGACAAGTGCTTAATTGCATAAATACTGATACCACAGTGAGATACCATTATTAACCTTCCATACTGGCAAAAAAATTAAAAAGCCTGACAATATCAAGTTTTGGTGAAGATATGAAATAACAGAAACTCTCATGTATGGCTGAAAGGAATATAAACTGGTACAACCATTTAAAATTACTTGGCATTTACCTATTAAAAGCTGAAGATACTATAACCTAGAAGCATGCAATTCAACTCTTCCTTCCTTCACGCGGTGAACTGTTTCTGCTGAGAACGAAGCCCTAATGCCCTCCCCCTAGGGAGACAGGTTCTCACAGTGTGCTGTATGGCCTAGCAGCTTCAGCAGCACCTAGGAGCCAGTTAGAAATACAAATTCCAGGGCCCTCCCCACACCTACTGAATCAGAATCTCTGGATGTGAGGCCTAGTAACATGCATTTCAACAAACCCTCTGCCTTAAAGTTTGAGAACCTACTGCACTAAGGCATCTGACATGAAATAAGCTAACTCTGTCATTCATAGCTAGGATGATACTAGTGACACACCATTCCTGAAAGAATTGAGAGTTACTCAAATCACTTCTGTGGTTCAGATGAGGAGTCAGTTGAAAAAGACTACAGAAATCTTAGTTTATGTGCACTGCTGTTCATAAGACCCTCTTCCATCATAGCCCCAAACTGGAATCATCCCTAATGTATGTTCCCAGAAGATGGGTCAGTTTTGGCCCCCTCTATACTGCATAACACTACATCGCCATGAAAATGAACAACAGCCACAGGCAACAAGAATAGTGTTCCCACAGTGATGGAAACCGAGTTACAAAAGATGACATCCAATATGAGTCTATAAACATTCAAAGACAGGTAAAATATACTGTTCAGGGATATAGTCCAGGTGGCAAAACTATTCAGAAAGGCAAGAAAATGATTACCACACAAGTCAGCCTAGCGGTTGCTTCTGGGACAGGGGGAGAAGGTATGACAGAAGGAGCTTGAGGCAGTGGGCTCTCCAGAGCAGGTGTGTTCACTTTAACTAGGCCTCTGTATCTCCCAATAAAAAAGAAAGAATAACCGGTTAAAGACACCATAAACAAAGTCTCAAATAAACCACGGCCTGGAAATATATTAGTATTATTTAGCAACCATTAGTGTTCAAATTAAATAATAATTATCATTTTTTTCTTTGAGACAGAGTCTCGCTCTGTTGCCCAAGCTGGAGTGTAGTGGCACGATCTCAGCTCACCGCAACCCCCGCCTCCCAGGTTCAAGCAATTCTTCTGCCTCAGTCTCCTGAGTAGCTGGGACTACAGGCATGCACTACCATGCCCGGCTAATTTTTTGTATTTTTAGTAGAGACGGGGTTTCACCATATTGGCTAGGATGGTTTCAAACTCCTGACCTTGTGATCCACCTGTCCTGGCCTCCCAAAGAGCTGGGATCACAGGCGTGAGCCACTGCACCTGACCTACAATTACGTTTAAGATTAAAAAAAGAGAGAGAGAATATGTTGGAAAACACATTAGAAAAACTTGGCAAAAGATCTGAACAGGATTTCACTAATACTCAGGGAAATACAAACTAAAACACACTGCCATGTCACACTGCCTGCCCTCTGCCATTCTCATTTTCAGTGAGTGTGTTACCACCTCCTCCACCATTTGTCTCCAGCACTCTGCCCCAGAACACCCCAGTTCTCAGGGGGACTTGCCTCCACAGGTTAGGGGAAGCATTGGCAAAACCTTGCCCATGTGAGAACCTGACACCCACTGGCTCCTTAATCTTCCTTTAATACTCCTTCTACAGTATTAAAAGACATATGTAACATCCCCATTGAAAAGATCTGAATGATCTCGCCAGTTTTCCCTACTGGCAATAGCTAAGGGTCATCTGGGAAGCCTTTCTGAAACAAAGCTGCTCCTAGGTGACTCAGTGCCTCTGCTCGCAATCCCAGAGAAAAACTTGCTGGGTACCCACTCACACACACGAGACTTCTACTCTCATGACACAAAGTCTATCACTATCATTTTTTCACTTTTTCTTTTAGGAAGACGATCAACTACTTCGACCATTTGTATGCCAACAGTCACAGATGTTTAAGGATTTGGGGGATCTACTTGAATCCAGCTTGTGGAAACTGAAAAATGATGTTGCTCTTACAGTGAAAAAGAAGAGAGAATATTTACTGCGTATGACATAGTGAAGACATACCAACTGAAAACTGAAAATATTCAAGCTTTGAGTTGTGAAGATTATCTGTGTAGCTAATGAGCCTACCTCATTTCCCACTTACTTAACCTATTTCTTCTACCACTTTTAAGCAAAACTCTCCTTCAGTGTGATTGTCCATCATCTCTATAACCTAACGGCTGCTTGAGTGGCCTCCGTTCCTGGCACATAGAGAGGACAACACACACTGGGGTCTATTTGCGGTTGGAAGGTGGGAGGAGGGACAGAGTGAATGATGAGCGCCTGCAGCTCTGGGATCAGACTGCCTTGGGTTAGATCCTGCTGAAGTCCATCACTTATCAACTGCATGACCGGGAGCAACTGACTTCCCCTCTCTAAGCCTCTCCTTCCTCATTTGTTTTATGGGAAGGATAACACTATTTACTGCAAACGGTTAATGAACATAAAGCACGTAGAACAGTGCCTGACACACAGACGTGAGTGATAAGCATTTGCCATTAGTATTTTTATGGTAAACAGTTCAAAACTGCAAATGAAACTCTTCATTTTCTTGCTGTCAGACCTACAGACAATGGTTATTTCATGTCCCTCATTTTGTATCTTGCTCTGAACAAGTTTGAATTCTACCTCCACTTATTTTTCTCTTCTCATAGGTTTATCTGAAATACTGTTATGTTCCATTTTTTAAGCAGCAGGAGTGTCCATATGATGGGACCTTTTCCGTGCAGGGCCTGTGGATCGGGGATTACAATCGTTAGTAAGAAAATCTACTAGCAGTTAGTCTATCCTGAAGCCAGTCTTGATTCTACAAACTGATTGATGGGTCTTAGTCAAGGATTGACAGACACTGAGCACTCTTGGAGAGGCTGTAAAGAAATCTTTCGTGAGTAGGCAAAGGACATGGCAGGCACTTTTCAAAAGACAACATACATGCGGCCAACAATCAATGATGAAAAAAAGCTCAACATCACTGACCGTTAGAGAAATGCAAACCCAAACCACGAGATACTACCTCATACCAGTCAGAATGGCTATTATTAAAACGTCAAAAAATAACAGATGCTAGCCCGGGCACAGTGGCTCATGCCTGTAATCCCAGCACTTTGGCAGGCCAAGGCAGGCAGATCATCTGAGGTCAGGAGTTCAACACCAGCCTTACCAACATGGAGCACCTCGTCTTTACTAAAAATACAAAATCAGCCAGGCGTGGTGCCTCAGGCCTGTAGTCCCAGCTACTCGGAGGCTGAGGCAGTAGAATCACTTGAACCCAGGAGGCGGACGTTACAGTGAGTCAAGATCATGCCATTGCATTCCAGCCTGGGCGACAAGAGCAAAACCCCATCTCAAAACAAACAAAAAAAACTATGCTGGCAAGGTTGCAGAGAAAAAGGAATGCTTATACACTGTTGGTGAAAGTGTAAATTAGTTCAACCATTGTGGAAAACAGTGTGGTTATTCCTCAAAGACCTAAAAACAAATACTTTCTGACCCAGCAATCCCAATACTGGATATATACCCAAAGGGATATAAATCGTTCTGTTATAAAGACGAACACAGGTGTATGTTCACTGCAGCACTATTCACAATAGCAAAAACATGGAATCAACCTAAAAGTCCATCAATAGTAGATGGGCTAATGAAAATGTGGTACATATACACCATAGAATACTATGCAGCCATAAAAAAAATGAGATCATGTCCTTTGCAGGAACATAGATGGAGCTGGAGGCCATTATCCTCAGCAAACTAACACAGGGACAGAAAACCAAATACCACATGTCCTCACTTACAAGTGGGAGCTAAGTGATGAGAACACATGGATACACAGAGGGGAACCACACACACTGGGTCCTCTCAGAGGGTGGAGAATGGGAGGAGGGAGAGGGTCAGGAAAACTAACTAATGAGAACTAGGCTTAATACCTGGGAGACAAGATAATCTATACAACAAGCCCCCATGACACTTTACCTATATAACAAACCTGCACATGTACCCCTGAACTTAAAAAGTTAAA
>PVKV010024056.1:13639-32248 GCA_004027835.1 Alouatta palliata
CCTCCGCCCCCCAGATTCAAGCAATTCTTCTGCCTCAGCCTCACAGACACCACGCCCAGCTAATTTTTGTATCTTTAGTAGAGATGGCGTTTCACGATGTTGGCCAGGCTTGTCTCAAACTCCTAACCTCAGATGATCCACCCGCCTCAGCCTCTCAAAGTGCTGGGATTACAGGCGTGAGCCTCCAGGCCAGGCCCAAAGACAGATTTCTAATAACGATAGTAGTGATGATGCTGAAACTTAGTAAGTGCATACACCATGTGCCAGGCACTAATCTAAATGCTAAACGTGTTAGCTCATTTAATTCTCACAATAATTCTGTGAGGTTGAGTAACTTGCCCAGGCCACGTAAGTACGGAGGCTGATGTTAGAGCCTGCATTCCTAACCGTGATGGCCTGCTGCCTGACGGGGCAGGACTGTCCCCGCGAGTCCTGGCTGATTTGTGTAAAAAATCAGGAAGAAGAAAGTAAGATGTGACAACCTCAATCCTTACTCCCTAAAATCTGAAGTTAAGGAAGGTCAAGTGCGATGACAAGGAAGCTGTAGTGGCAGGAGAGGCTGTCACGGGCTCCGAAAAGGAGCCTCCCCAGAAAGACAAGGGAATCTGGGCTAGTGACTTCAGCTTCATACTAGGGTTCAAGGATTCATAAGGGAGGTATGGGTTTTGCTTACAGCTCAGGTCCTGACAACACACACAGGTGAACTGAGAACACTGCTACAACCCTGGAGCCCAAGTGTGGAGCACCTCGTGGTAACGGCCAGGACAGCGTCAGCAAAGGCATCACCGAATCCTGGGAAGACTGTCAGTGAGACAACAGTAACAGCAGAGGCTGGGCAGACTCCAGTTCTTTCTGCCTGGTCACTGGGAGCAGGAATGGCTTCTATCTTTTGAACTGAGCCTCAAAGTTTTGGACAATTTGCAGTCTACTGGCCTGAGGTGAGTCTTATACTTTCAGCAAATGAGAGTAGGCAGAACCTTGGGGGATTAAAAGGAAAATCAGGATGAGACACACTCGTACCTTAAGCCAGAGGATGGGGCACACTGCGACCTTCAGAATCAGTCAACGCTCGAGCATACGTTGCAAAGCTAGAAACAGGGACAGAATATGTAGCTTCACCTAGTGGTTCCAAATGCATATCAAAAACACAGAGGCTCCGACCTCCAGACCTCCTGAATGCAAACTCCTGGAGGCACTGAGGAACCTGTTAGTGTTTTGTGATTCAGATGTGCAGCTAGTCGTGGGCTCTATTGCTCCTTGACTGCTTTCTAATTTTAAAGCTGATAAAACCTTTTCTAAGGTCCCACAAGTTAGGGAAGAGCTGAGACCAAAATCTGTATCTTGTGATGACCAGGCCAGGACAGAGGAAGCAGGGTTAGGGTGGGTAGCACTGCCACCAAGAATCCCCCTCTTCAAGTCAGATACCCTCCCCTTCTTCTCTACAGGCAGAAAAGAAGGGTCTCCCAACACGAATCATATTCCTACATAGTTTATGTTCTTCGCTTTTTAACAGAAATTCCATATACGAGCGGCTGTCTTGTTTAGGCATTGAACAACACAATCACTATGTATGTATGTTTATTATATGCTTATCACAGAAGAAAAAGTCCTTTGCCTTATTTTAGGGCTTCCATGTAAAACCTAGTTAAAATATAAAAGTCGATTAGAGAAAAATTCTGCTTAGGCAGTGAAAATAGATAGCAACTTATAAGCTGTATCCTTAAACATAATGACAGATATAGAATTAGGTAAAGATAAAATGATAAGTCCACTTATTGGCAAGAAACAGGTTAGACTACTTAAGCAGCATGTTTCTACCACTTACAAATACATAAGCAGGTCCAGAAACACCATTCCATTGACAGCCCTTTGTTTTCCAACTTAGGTAACTGTCCAAAATCACTGTAGATGGGTGAAAAACTAGGCAAAAATAGCAAAAAGTGTAGTTTCATTTAGCAAAGGCTCAAGACAGCCCGTAGAGAAACTCACGGGAGGTGAGATTTCCTTCACCCTGCAGTGAGGCCCTGCACTAACGATGGTCTGCACACTCACAATGAGCAATGCGGCCGGCAACACAGCCTGGGACACCTCCTCCCTCCTTAGACCTGCCAGCTCATTCATAGAAGTCTACCAGGAACACAATGAAAAAAATATGGCAAATGTGAGTTCTCCCTCATAAGCAATAAAATCACAAAATCAGCTGAGATTTGAAATTTCGCGTAAGCTAGGACAATTTAATATTTTAGATTTGACAAACGTTTCCACATATAGTTAGAGAGGCTTATAGAATAATTTCAAATATCAAATAGAGAAGCTGTTAATTCGTGGACTTTATGACTTCAGTTAATTCTTCAAATGTTTAGACTTCAGAGCTGCTAATGACACTAAACTCAATACCATGTTTGTTGAGTCTGTCAATCAACTTTGTTTTGGAGAAAGCTGCTCCAGGTGTGAAGACCCCGCCCCTGCAAAACAATAACAAGAGAAAACAGTGCACACAGCTCCTCTCCAGTCTTCTCCTGTTTGATCAGGCTCGCTATCAAATTGCTACAGGATTCATGAAAACCCAAGTCTTCATGCTAATCATGGCTACCTTTGATTCCATTCCTAAAATCAGCCCAATTAATATTAGTCAGGAGAAACTAGCACCACAGCCAACCCCATCTAGATGGGTTCCGTTCCTGGCAATGCTGTTTCCATTCTATGTGTGTGTTCAAGGGGCACATAGGTGTCATCACCCTGAAGAACTGCTGCTGTTTCTAAAGACAGCCCTCAGACTCGGGGATTAAAGAAAGACCTGAATGGAATAAACTTAGGTAACCAATTATTATTAAAGTCTAAACAGAACTTAAATTGGATGAAAAATAAGTTCTTAAAAATATAATAGCTAACATTCGTAAATTCTGAATATTTTCAAAGGGGATGCAAGTACTTAAAACATTTAAATAGGTTTCACTATATACAACTTCTTTTATTATTAATCCCGTTTTGGGTCATGCCTGATTTACTTCTCAGTGTAAGGCCGGTTGCCTCGTCGGGATCTCGGACAGGCCCATCCCTCCCAGCGCCAGGGAATTATGTCACCACTCTGCACCTGACACCTAGCCCCCACTGAAAAACCTCCGCCCAAAAATTTCAAAAAAGCCACGCCAAACCCTGCCCAATAACTCTTTGTCCCATTTAGGTCATTATTCCCCAAGATGGCCCACTCACCGAAGATCCCGCCTACCTACTAGTAATAACTGCCTCCACTCCCCTTCCTGGGTCCCAATATCCAGTCAAGTGCCTTATGCTTTGTCTCCCCTATATCCAATTAAATGCCTTCACTCCTTATAAAAACCCCTTGCCCTAAAAAGTTAAGTGCAACTTCTCCAGCCCTCACCTGGACCACAGAACCTCACCCGGGAGCTGAATAAATCGATTTTCATTTTCTTATACTGGCCTCAGTTTCCTCATTTCAACTCAACAATATACCTTACACTCAGCAGCAGGCCTATGCTCATTTGAAAAGCTGGCCTAGTTTTAGGGTGACAGCTAAATGCTCCAGTAAGACAGTAGGTCTGATAATCATCTAACCAGGATCCCATGATCCCATTTACACCGGCGTCAATCAGGGATGCCACTGCCAGCGGGGTACAGTTCAGCACTGATTGGAGGCTCCTAGTAATACGATCTAACAGCAGGGGCCCTTTCTGACTGACCGACTCTGCACTTGAGCTATTTTTATAAATAGCTAAAGTTAACTTACACAGCTCTCAAACTTTTCCGTCTCCTCTCATTTACCTCCTCAGTTGTTCCTCTGGGACCAGCTCTGGGCTGGTAAGAAGCTCTCCTTCTCACAGTTTTAATTTAACTATATTTTGGATCAAAAGAACTGAACTATAAATGCTCATGTGCAGACCCAAAGCCTGAAAATCAAATCAAAATAAGCTAAAATATAACACAGATAAAAAAGTTATCTTCTAATTAAAAGAAAACTAAACTCACGCCTTAGGCAGATCAGAAGCATCATTTAGAAGAGTCATGGCTGCCTGAACCATGGCTATGGGGGTAGCCACATAGCCAGCCTCTGCAGAAACAGTTGATCAAGGAAAAAGAAAGCATTCATGAAGTATCTGTTCAACAACATCAAACATCAAATGGTAGATTTTATATCTAACTCTAGGTGTACAGATGTTTTTTCAATAGATACTCTGGTCACTTAACAAAAATAACATTTCTATAGTATTTATTAAGTGTTAGGAACTGTACTAAGTGCTTTAAATCTATTAAACTCACTTAATTTTCATAACAATTATATAAGGACAATACTCTTTCTATCCCACAGAGAGAGGTTAAGTGACTTGTCCAAACTAACATGTAGTGATTAAGTCAGAATCACACCCAGGCATCTGGTTTGAGTTCACACTCTCACCCACTGCACTGCACTGCTTCTTGATAATAACTGATAAAAAGCCAAGGAAGCTCGGCTTTCTGTTTCTCTACTTCTGCACTGAGCCAATCCCTATCTGTATTCACACACTTCACTTAAAAACACAAACAAAAAATCCCTCTCAATTTTTTCTTAAAGAAAACAACTAAACATAAGTTTAAAAAAAGTTTATAAACAAATGGAACATTGGCATTTATCATTCTGTCAAATAATGAAAATACAGTCAACTTACCTTCAAAAGCCAGGTGGGAATTTGAAAAAAGGGCAAGATGGAAACACACTGCCATCTGGCTTGATTAAAATCACCCGTGGGCCAGGCATGGCAGTTCATGCCTGTAATCCCAACACTTCAGAAGGCTGAGTCAGGAGGACTGCTTGAGCGCAGCCTAAGCAACATAGTGAGACCCCCGTCTCAATAAAAAATAAAAAGTAAGAACCTGCGACCTATCAGGGATGACAGTAATTATACTATAATTCACAAGTGGATCTGTCTGTCTCTGCACAGTTCTCTAAAACTTATAGCACAAATTCTTGAACGTTTTTGGGCAACATTCTTATTTTTAACCACCTATCACAAGCCATTCCCGTCCCTTGAAAAGTGCACATGTGCATACATTTTCCAAACAATGTCAGGGTATTCAGAGACGCTAAAGAAATCCTAGGCTTGGCACGGTGGCTCACACCTGTAATCCCAGCACTTTGGGAGGCTGAGGCAGGTGGATCATGAGGTCAGGAGTTCAAGACCAGACTGGCCAACATGGTGAAACCCCATCACTACTAAAAAATACAAAAATTAGCTGAGCATGGTGGCTGGTGCCTGAAATCCCAGCTACTTGGAAGGCTGAGGGAGGAGAATTGCTTGAACCAGGACCAGGGAGGCAGAGGCTGCAGTGAGCCGAGATCACGCCACTGCACTCCAGCCTGTGCTACAGAGTGAGGCTCCATCTAAAAAAACAGCAAATCCTAGACCACAGATTTGACTGATGTTATGATTATACTACTTGCATATGAGACTCAAAGAGGTTAATATCAACCAATTTCTTTTCTTAATACTAATTAAATTTGCCATTCTGAATTATTGAATCATATTAAAAAAAAAAAGCCAGAGGGAAGGATGCACTAATAAAACTGGATTATATCAATAATTTCAGTCTTCGACAGAATAATTTTAAATTTGTATAAATGTATTTCTAAAACAATTAAGCTTTAAAAAGAATATATTGTAATGGCATTCTACTTTATAGCTTAAGAGTATAAAACTCCCAAAGCATTCTTTTTTTTTTTCTTTTTTGTCAGCAATCCTAAGTGATATGTGAAATACCTGGTCCTTTCACCTGAGTACAAATTTTGATATTTGGTTTGTTCTTTTCAGTACCAATGCCTTGACCGTATCCTTGACCAAAGAATGTCAATGTAAATGAGGCGGCGTCCATCTGTGAAAGAAAGTAAAGGGTGCATTGCATAAATACGTCATTTCCTCCTGGAACATAGTGAAACTGACTGTTCTACTCCAAATGAGCCATTTTCAATAGACGAAAACATTATTTTATCTGTCAGAATATCCTGTCATAATTTAAGCACGGAGCAATAATCTAATTTACATAAAGAACTTAAAAGAGTGTCTGAAACACAGTGCCCTGTCAAGTCTTCGATGGTACTGTCACTGCACTGAGGAAAAGTAAAAACAAAAGAAAAATATTATTTTAGTGATCTGAACACAAAAGAAAGGATTACCTGTTTTTGTGTTGGGCCTTGTTTTGAAAAATAGCCAAAGGAGAAGAACCATGGGAACTAAAGGAAAAACAAAAACAAAAACACCTTCAGTGATTTTTTTTAAAAACACATGGAAAATACTTCTAAAGATCTAATTTCATAAAATCTTACTTACTTTTATGAGAAGTTGCCTTCCAATTCCAAACTTCACAAAGAATAAAAAGAAAAGTCCTGCAAACATCAGCTTAATAACAGAGGTGATGCCTCCCACAGTTACATAAGCAGCATATTGAACCTAGATTCAGAATGCAAAGTTAGAACATTACTCTCTACGTTTCAGACCAAGTAATACAAGAATGTTAGCTACCTGTACCTTTCTCTTCCACTTTACAAACCATCGTGTTCGGAAACCTTGTTCAGAAACCAGACACTGGGAGCCGAGTTCTGTCTGTTTTGTCAGACCCGGTGAACAGGAAGTATGATAGCCTACTTTTTTTTATTCGGTATCCTACTTTTTAAAGAAATTGTTTACAAATGGTAATTACCTTCCCCTACTTGGACACAAAAGTCTATGTCACCCATAATATATCTGAGTTTAGCAATCATACACTACAGAATGCAGACTCCACTTACAACCCCTTCTATGAGAAAATGCCCTCCACCTTTTAACTTGCAATACAGTTTTCTCTCGAAGTCCCGGCAATGAAAGCAATTACCTTCCTCACCAAAAGAAGCAGGACGGCACTCCAGACATGGCAAGGAAAGAAGGGACAGAGAAGGTTCCAGACATCTCCACAAGCAAGAGTTTCTAGCAACTGAAACGCTAAACAGGGATTTTGGGGTGCTTATGACACCAGGATTTCCTGTATTGAATTTGCGGTTATTGTGTTACATTAAAAAGTTACTCAGCAGCCAGGTCTGAATCACAGGGCAAGGCTATAAAATACAAAATGTTCTACCCTAATGATTCTGTATATTTCCAGAGCATGAAACATGTATTATTTAGCTCTTCCTTTTTTTGTCTTATAAACAAAAATACCCTGCACTGAACAGACAGGGGAACTGTAACAAACACAAAACATTCTTTATTGATAAATAAACCATATATACTTACTGGTGATTCCTCTGAATTTTCATACAAGTAACGCTGAGTCCTCCTTACAACAGACACATCAGATCCCATGAAAGGAATGGAATAACTTTTGAGTTCCCGACAATAAGAAATTGGCCACCTGCAAGACAGATCTATGAATATTTTGCATTTCCTGCAATTATGGTGACCACAACTTCAGCTGGCAAATGTCTGAATAAGCAAATCAGTGGCAGATTACGGTGGCTCATGCCTGTAATCCCAGTATTTTGGGAGGCCAAGGCAGGAGGATCACTTAAGGCCAGGAGTTTGAGACCAGCCTGGGCAACAAAGAGAGACTGTCTCAAATGAACAAAAAAAAAAAAAAAAATGCTAACTTTAACAGCCCACCCCTAAATTCAAATCTCTGAAGTTCTCACCTATGTCCTGCAGTGTAAAACTAAAGTAAAATAAATTTTTAAAAGAGAAAAAAGGTTATCACATAAAATTTAGTTGACAGTTAATTTCTATATTGATAGTGAAAAGTCATTATAAAATTCACTTATTTCTTAGGATTCAAATTAAATACTAAGTACTTAAGCTTATGGTAATATATTAATTATATCTTATTTATCTTTGAAAACAATTCTGAACTTACTACACAATAGTCTCCAAGCTTTCCTTAGTAACGTACTTTATTAATAGCCAACCGAACAATATAGTTAGATTAGACATATTAAAAAACGGATTTAAGTTAACATACCTTCTCTTCAATTTTGGACCAACGAGTGGGACAGGCTTCAGATTTGATGCATTTCGTAGTTTTTTCAAACTACTCTGATCTCCAAACCCATAAACTGCTGACTTCCAGGTACCGTCATGAATGCTCAACCCCTAATAAAATATTTCAAGAGTTAAAGAAACATGTCTTAAGGGGTAGTTACTAAAATGTGAAGCCAAGTATCTTGTAATTGTTACAAACAACATTTCACTTATATTTGGAGAAGACATAATCCCTTATTTAATCATCTTGAGGTGAATTTTCATGACCAGCTAGGCAGCAGTAACATTCATTAGCTTGATCATATTCAATATTTATACCAAGAGAAGCCCTTTCTTCTCCCCTCTTAAAATCCTTTATACTCTGTAATAAGTTATTTAGTTTTACTTCATCAATTTTACTCACCTAATTGACCATATTCCTTCAAGATCAGCCACTCTAATCCTTTTTTTTCCTGCCCCATATGATCTGTAGGAATAGCCACCCTAATCCTCTGTCATACACAAATTCCTCGTCATTTCAGGATATGTCCATGTGGACAATTATCCATGCATACACTGTGCACTGCCCATCTCTCCATCCTGTTACACCTGGTTCTCCATCTACGTCCAATACCTCTTCTTCTAGCCCCAAGTTATAGATCTGTCTTCTTACAGACGTCTTGGTAAAATAATTTTTTAAAAAATTTAAAGTTCATTAATATGATTTATATTTTCTTTCCTCAATCCCTTGATTTCTTTTTGGTATCACAGCTGGTACACAGTCCTTAGTATTTGCTTGATCATACCCAGACTCTCATTTACTCACCTATTTTTTATCCTTTCATGAGACTTTGAGCTGTCAGGCTTTCTATTCTCCCAATACTCTTTACAGCTTCCCCAACCCTTACCTCCAACACCACTGAGAAACGAGTGGCTGAGAGGAGAGCCCAGGAGAGGGCATGACCTCTGAACCTACTGCCACTGCACTGACCTTTCTTTTTTTTTTTTGTTTTTTTGAGACAAAGTCTCACTCTTGTCGCCCAGGCTGGAGTGCAATGGCACCATCTTGGCTCACTGCAACCTCTGCCTCCCAGGTTCAAGTGATTCTCCTGCCTCAGTCTCCCAAGTAGCTGGGATTACAGGCAACTGCCACCAAGCTCGGCTAATTTTTGTATTTTTAGTAGAAATGGGGTTTCACCATGTTGGCCAGGCTGGTCTTGAACTCCTGACCTCTGGTGGTCCGCCCTCCTCAGCCTCTCAAAGTACTGGGATTACAGGTGGGAGCCACCTCACCTGGCCTAGCACTGACCTTTCTTTATCTAACTTCTAGGTGGGACTTTTAATTTTCTTTCATGAATATTTAAACTTCATTTATTATTTTGATTGTACATAATTGTATTATATCCTTCCCCTATGTTGTTTACATTATTTAGGTGAACAGAGTAATTTAGAAAAATTAAAAACTAATTCTGTCACAAAATTTTCAAGGAGAGATATCTGTGAGGCAGATATAAAGGAATCTTTCATTGTTAATAAACAAAGCAAGAGAAAAAATAAAACTATCCAAAGATTCAGAGGTTTTCCTATCTTAGCTCTGATGATACTGAAAAGCAGAGATACCAAATCTAACTTTCATTTTAGTACAGATTTATTTCTTCAATTTTATTAAAACTATAACAGAACTAAAAGTTGTAAAGGTTCAATTTGCTAATCTACTCAGTGTAGCGTTTAACCACCTAAGCATTCATCCCTAAACAATACAATTCGCTTTGCCTGTTTCTAAACTTTACAGAAACGCAATCAAACATGATTTATTATTTAGCATTTGGCTTCTTGTGCTCAAAATTATGATGTTAGGATTTATCATGTGTGTTGTAAATAACTCCTAGCTGCAGCTGGCCTTTTGACTTTCTTACCATGTCTTTTGAGAAACATTCTCAATTTTAAATGTACACAAATGTAACACTTTTTCATTATATTTAATGACTCTTTGTCTTTTTTGTAGAAGTCATTACCAACGGTGAGGGCATCCAGAATCCATCTGAATTTGGTTTTTGTACAGGGTGCAAAAGTACGAATCCAATTTCATTTTTTCTCCATGTAGATACTCCATTGTCCCAGCACCATCTACTGAAAAGCCCCGTTGCTATTTCTGCCATCTTGAAGCCTTTGGAGGCCTATTGGGAGGAGGAGTTCTAAAAGACAAATATGTCTGGAAAGCTGTGGTCCAAGGCTATTTTTGCTATCAGTGGGGTCTCCAGAACCAAAGAGAGGACACAGTTCTTCTTAAAACTGAAGGTATGTATGGCTGAGATAAAATGAGATTTGATTTAGGCTGGAGATGGGCTTATGTGTACCAAGAATAATACTGACTCTCAGCAGCAAACCAAACAAAACCAGAGTAATGTGGGGAAAGGTAACGTGTGCCCACAGAAACAGTGGCACGATTGTGCCTAATTCCAAAGCAACCTTCCTGCCAAGGCCACTAGACACAGAAGCCCTGTGATGCTGTACTCCACAAGGATTGTATCTAATCAAAAGTAAATAAATACAAACAAAAGTGGATTTGTAACAAGAAAATAAAATGGTAGGAAAAGCCCTTAACCATAGATCAAGGGTTTACACTGACTTAATAACAGGTCTTGATACCCAAGTGTGTCTTTCTGCCTTATTCTCTTTCAGGAATATCTTGCCTATTCTCAGCCCTTTGAGTTTCTATACGCATTTTTGAAACAGCTTGTCAAGATGCACATCAAAACAAAACAAAACAAAACAAAACTTGTCTGTGATATTTTGATGGGAACTGTATGAGATTATCAACAACTTCGAAGAAAATTTACAACTACAAAATGGATTCATATTCTAATCCATGAATATGGTGGATCCTTCAATTTCTGTCTTCTTTCTGGTCCCTCAATAAAGGGTGACAGTTTTCTTCACAGAAACTTTGTACATTTTCTATTACTCATTCTTAGGTACTTGATTTACTTAATGCTATCATAAATGGTCTTTTTTACAAAAATAATCACCTTCTAACTGTAGTGGGCATACAGAAATACAGCTGATTTTTATATTAATTTTATATCCAGGAAAAATAAAAACTATTGTGGAAATAAATGAAACAGGATAGAAAGATCAACAAAACCAAAAGTTGGTTCTTTGAAGAGGTCAACAAAACTGACAAATTTTAGCTAGACAGACCAAAAAAAAGAAAGAAAATCCAAACTACTAAAATCAGGAATAAAAGAGGGAACATTATTACCAACCTTACAGAAATAAAAAGGAGCATAAAGGAATACTATGAACAAGTGTACACCAACAAATTAGATAAGCTAGGTGAGACGGACACACTGCTACGAGATGAATCGCATCCCCACCCAAAGGCAGAATCTGATATGTTGAAGTCCTGACTCCCAGCACCTCAGAATGTGACCTTGTTTGGAAACGGCTTTTTCCAGCAATTCACAAAACTCTTCTATTAATTCTAATGTTATCTGTAGATTCTTTTTATTTTCTACATTCACAGTTATATGATCTATAGAAATAGTTTTGTTTCTTCCTTTCTAATCTATTTGCAGTTCATTTCTGTTTTCCTGCCTTACTCCTCTGGCTAGGATCTGGCTGAAGTAATGACAGTGGGCATCTGTGTCTTATTTCTGATGTCAGAGCAAAACATTTTAATGTTAAACACTGGGTGTCACATTTCTTACAGTTTTTGTTTGTTTTAAAGAGATGGGGTCTCTTGCTGTGACAGCCAAGCTAGAATATAGTGATGTGATCATGGCTTACTGCAGCCTTGAACTCCTGGGCTCAAGCTATCTCTGCCTCACCCTCCAAGTAGCTGAGACTGCTGGTGCACACCACCACACCCAGGTTGCTACAGCTTTTTTTAAAAAAAGAATCTTCTCTTCTATTGTTAGTTTGCTGTAAAATTTAATCATGAATAGATACATTTTATCAAAAGCCTTTGCTCTATCTACTGACATGATCATATAATTTTTTAACTTTAGCCTGATAATCAGGTGAATTCAGATTATAGTGTTAAACCTTGTATTCCTGGTCTAAAACCAATTTAGTAAAAAAATATTATTCTGTGTAAATATCACTAATTTTTTTTTCTTTTATTTTTTTTTTTTAGAGATGGGGTGTCACCATGTTGGCCAGGCTGGTCTCGAACTCCTGACCTCAGGTGATCCACCCATCTCGGCCTCCCAAAGTGCTGGGATTACAGGCTTGAGCACCATGCCCGGCCCATCACTAGTTTTAATTTACTAAATTTTGTTTAGGATTTTTACACCTATGTTCCTATGAGACTAGATCAAACTTTTCCATTATGAAATTGTTCTTGCAAGGTTTTGAAATCAAAGTCATGCGAGCCTTGTCCATTGAATTCATTCAACAATTACTGAGATGCTATTATGCGACCAGCACTGTTCTAGGTGTTCAGTGAATTAAACAGAGAAAGATCCCTCCTTTCGTGGTGCTCATGTTTACAGACAGTGATAAAGCCAACAGAAAATATACAGAATTTAGAAGGTGGGAAGTACTATAGCAAAAAAGAAAAAGGCAGCAGATAAAATGAACTGGTGGTGCTAGGCAAGGGAGTTGGTTTGCAATTTTAAACAGGAGGGTCAGGGTAAGCTTCAATTAGGAAAGTGACATTTCAGAAAAGATGTGAAGGCGGTGAGGGAGTGAGTCACGCAAATACCTGGGAGAACTGTTTGCAGGCAAAGGAAACAGCCAGTAAAAAAGCCCGAAGGCAGAAGTGCACAGGTGTGTTCAAGGAGCGGAGCAGAAGTGTCAATGGAGAACACACACGGGCAAAATGCGGGACACAAGGCTGGAGAGGTAACTGGGGCCAGATCATTACAACCATTCGCGCTACAGTAAGGACTCGGCTTTCTTTCTGCACGCAACAAGGAGCCATTAAAGAAAGAATTCTGAGCTGAGGAGTGGCATGGTCTAGGTTATGTCTGAAAAGGATCACAGTGACTGTTATGTTGAGCACAGACTGTACAACAGGTGGTAGCAAGAATAGGGTGGTAACAAGGGAAGTGGTTAAAAAATGATTGGATTCTGACATGTTTTAAGGCAGTGTCAACAAACTTCCTGACAGGTTTCCCAGGTCTGGCACTAGACTGTTGTTCTGCAGCTACTCCTTATCCTTTTCTCTTAAGCTTTTTTATTTATACTTTAAAAACTGTACCCAGGAGTGGTGGTGTGCACCTGTAATCTCGGCTACTCAGGACGCTGAGGCAGGAGAATCGCTTGAACTCGGGATGCAGAGGCTGCAGTGAGCCAAGATCATGCCACTGCACTCCCACCTGAGCAAAAGAGCGACACTCCATCTCAAAAATAAATAAATGATTCATGGACTGATTCTGATTACTCTTGTGAAAGGAAAATATCTTGGGCCCCCAAAATCACTAGGAAAACTCTAGCTAGAAACTGCGTAGGGCAAACCTGCCTCCCATTCTATTCAAAGTCACCCCTCTGCTCACTGAGATAGTTGCATATCTAATTGCTTCCTTTGAACAGGCTAATCTGAAACTCAAAAGAATGTAATATTGTGCACCACCTGCCTGTGACCTGGAAGCTCCCTCCTCACTTGGCGTCTTCCTGCCTTTGCTTCAAGTTATCCCACTTTTCCAGATTGAACCAATGTACTTCTTACATATACTGACTAATGTCTCAAGTTTCCCTAAAACGTATAAAACCAAGCTGTGCCCCCCCCACCACCTCGGGCACAAGTCATCAGGACTTCCTGAGGCTGTGTCACAGGAAGGGTGCATCCTCAACTTTGACAAAATAAACTTTGTTGTTTTTTTTTTTTTGAGATGCAGTCTCGCTCTGCCACCCAGCCTAGAGTGCAGTGGTGCAGTCTCAGCTCACTGCAGCCTCCACCTCCCAGGTTCAAGCAATTCTCCTGCCTCAGCCTCCGGAGTAGCTGGGATTACAGGTGTCTGCCACCACGCCCGGCTAATTTTCTATATTTTTAGTAGAGATGGGGTTTCACCATGCTGGCCAGGCTGGTCTCAAACTCCAGACCTCAGGTGATCCACCTGCCTTGGCCTTTGAAAGTGCTAGGATTAATTAAAGGGGTGAGCCACCGAGCCCAGTCTAACTTTCTCAATTAACTGAAACTTGTCTCACATTTTCCGGGTTCAGACTCTATTACCCCAGGTGACATCAGCTGGCTTAACAATGAGCAAAATGACTAATCTTCTCTATCGTTTGACATGTAACTCTGGTAGCTCTTCCCAAGAAATCATGAATCTTTATGACAAGAATATTTGGAACTGCCAGTACCTTTCCTGCTCTGTCCAGAGCCTACATAAAAGTTGAAGAAACAAAAGGGATAAAAAGAGAGAAATGAGGGAGAAAAAAAAGAGTTCAGACAGTATCATTTGAACATCTAGATCCAGCCATGTTATTTACTTGCAGCCATTTGGTTACACCAATCGATAGACTCTTTTTTGTTTTGCTGGTTTAAACTGGGTTGAGCTGGGTTTCTAACACATGCTACCAAGGGTCCCGAACATGCTTTTCTCATTCTTGTTTCTGAATGTAACAGTTGTGTATCACCTGTCTGTGACCTGGAAGCTCCCTCCCCTCTTGGAGTCTTCCTGCCTTTGCTTCAAGTTGCCCCGCTTTTCCAGATTGAACCAATGTACTTCTTACAAAATAAAATAAATTACATTTTAATTCAAAGTAATTTTGTTAATTCAGTATCTTTTTAAAAATTAAACATGGAGACTTTCACACATTAAAAATTATAAATACATAAAAAATCAGTCTAAATATGTTTTAAGGTGCATGTATCATTTCCAAAATATTTTTAATATTAACTTGAAACAACACAAGACAAACAGAAAAACCAACCTCAGGCCCTGAATGTATAGTCAGGAAACTTTCCACAGCAGTCAAAGTACCTAGAGAGTAGGAGAATGGTAAAAAGTAAAATAGAATGTAAAGTATTTAGGACAAGTAACAATAAACAATGCCTATTCACTCAGGGACTACCTTTTCTAAGCGTACAGCTCACACAGAAAATCTGTACAGATAATAGTTTTATTATGTTTTTGTACACAGATTTAAGAACTAGCTCTAACCAGGTAAACAATCAGAAAGAGTAGTCTAGCACAAACTCTATCTGCTAGCACTGACAAAATCTTCTCTAGTATTTAAAATCTAACAACATTAAGAATCTCCCCCAGTAAGGCAACAATTGCACGCACTCGAATTCTGGAAGGCTCTTTAGAACATAGTTACCAAATAGGTCTACAGGGCTGGGCATGGTGGCTCATGCCTGTAATCCCAACATTATGGGAAGCCAAGGCAGGAGGGTCACCTGAGGCCAGGAGTTGAAGACCAGCCTGGGCAACACAGCAAGACTCCACCTCTGCAGTTTTTTTTATTATAAGCCAGCTGCAGTGGCATGTATCTGTAGTCCCAGCTACTAGGGAGGCTGGGGTAAGAGAACGGCTTGAGCTCAGGAGTTCAAGGCTGCAGTGAGCCATGATCACACCTCTGCACTACAGCCTGGGTGACAGAACAAGACCTTGTCTCAATAAATAAATTAAATAAATAAATAGATAAGATTCATAGGAATTATTTTGTTTTAAAATATAATAGCTTTCAAGAGGCTTATTAACAGTGGCTTAAAATGAATGTTCATAAAAAACTATCAAAACACCCTTTGTGATAGCTTTTAAAACAAGACTATTAAAATGAAATAAAAGGGCCAGGCGCGGTGGCTCACGCCTGTAATCCCAGCACTTTGGGAGGCCGAGGCGGGTGGATCACGAGGTCAAGAGATCGAGACCATCCTGGTCAACATGGTGAAACCCCGTCTCTACTAAAAATACAAAAATTAGCTGGGCATGGTGGCACGTGCCTGTAGTCCCAGCTACTCGGGAGGCTAAGGCAGGAGAATTGCTTGAACCCGGGAGGCGGAGGTTGCGGTGAGCCAAGATCGCGCCATTGCACTCCAGCCTGGGTAACAAGAGCGAAATTCCGTCTCAAAAAAAAAAGAAATAAAAATAAGTATAAAGTAAAAACTGAAAACCAAGCCAAGAAAAAGGAGAAATCAAGTATATTAACCATGAAGACTAATAGAAAGGCATAGCGGTTAAGTATTTACCTATTGAGTTTCTCAAGAACAATAAGGCAAAAGAAAAAAATGATGGGCTGGCTAATTCTTAAAATCTGATAAATGAATTATACTCATTCCTTAAGTGACAATGTTTTAATTCTTTTTTGAGATGGAGTCTCGCTCTGTCACCCAGGCTGGAGCGCAATGGTGCGATCTTGGCTCACTGCAACCTCCGCCTCCAGGTTCAAGCGATTCTCCTGCCTCAGCCTTCGGAGTAGCTGAGATTACAGGCATGCGCCATCCACCAGGCTAATTTTTTTTTTTTTTTGGTAATTTTAGTAGAGATGGGGTTTCACCATGTTGGCCAGGCTGGTCTTGAACTCCTGACTTCATGAACCACTTGTCTCAGACTCTCAAACTGCTGGGACTATAGGTGTGAGCCACTGCACCCAGCTGATAATGTTTTAATTCTAAGAGAAAATGAAAACATGGGGCCTTACAAAGTTGACAGCAAAGTAACAACCACATAATCAACAAAGCTGTTTCAGCAGAGGGGGACTACAGCCACATAAATGTCATTAGTGTGAACAGAGACAAAAATAAAAAACACATTATTAAAGTACAACTCACTGGAGATGATTCTGATGGTTACTAAAAGAATGTGGCCTAGGTATGCGGCTCTGTGATCTAACCCTACCCACAGAAAGAACACAAAACACCTAAAGCAGTACCCTAATAAATGTGGACCACCTGCACCAAAAGTCAGCTGCACTACTTGTTAAGATGCTGACTTCTAGGTTTCAGCATCTGAAAAAAATTTTTTAAACAAACCCTAAACTAATAATTCTCCCTTAAGAAGGAAAAAAGTCTTATTCAAAATAAAAACAGAGCAACCTCAGGAAACAGGATTATCATGAAAAAAATCTGTAAACTTCAAAGAATTATTTTAATAAATGGGGACATATTAGGTCTAAGGATTGGAACACTGAATATTTTGAATTTCACATTTCAGTTGAATTTCATATTTCAATTCACATTTCACTTTTTAATTCGAGTGGTTCTAGTGTTCTGGCTACTGCCTTCTTACATTTATTATGTAAGAAACTATTCTATTCCTAAATTCTAAAAAATGTAAAATCAGTAAATGGTGTGAGTTTTGAATTTGCAAATCATTTTTTGAGATGGGCATACAGCTAGCTGTTCACCTCTGATCTTACATGATTATACAACTTCCTAAGCTAAACCTTGGTCTCAATATATCGTTCTTTCAAAATGCCACTGGATGAGCTGGGCATAGTAGCTCATGTCTGTAACCCCAATACTCTACGACGCCAAGGTGGGAGATCACCTAAGGCCAGGAGTTCAAGACCAGCTTAGGCAACACAGTGAGACCCCTATCTCTACAAAAATGTTATAAAATTAGCTGGGTATGGTGGCATGAGCCTGCAGTCCTAGCTACTTAGGAGGTTGTGGAGGGAGTATTGCGTGAGCCCAGGAGTTCGTTACAGTGAGCTATGACAGAGCAAGATCCTGTCACTAAAAAAAATTTTTTTAAATGGCACTGGATTTATTAAAATTTTATATAGTATTTTCTTTTTACTTCTAATTTCATGAGCAAAATTTGTAGTTTGTGTCTGTGTGCTTATCTTTGTTGGACTGCGGTTTCATAGTTTTGCTAACTTTTTAATATATACTAAAACATTTTTCAATTTTTTTAAGTTCTAGAACACTTTATATGGCACTGGAGTTATCTGTTTCAGGTAGGTTTTTTTGGTCTTGTTTTGTTTTTCAAGAGATAAGGTCTCACTCTGTAACCCAGGCTGGAGCGCAGTGGTGCAATCATAGCTTACGATAGCCTCAAACTCCAGGGCTCAAGTGATCCTCCTAGTTCAGCCTCCCGAGGAGCTGGGACTTATTACAAGTGCACACCACCACACCTGGCTAATTTATTTTTATTTTTTTAGAGACAAGTCTTGCTATGTTACCCAGGCTGATCTTGAACTCTTGGCCTCCAGAGATCCTGCTGCTTCAACCTCCCAAGTAGCTAAGATAATGGGTGCAAACCACCATGGCCTGCTCATGTAATTTTCTAAACAGACACTCTTAAATATGTAAAACATTAGTAACTTCAAATGTTTTACTGTAACATTATTTTCTCCATTCTTAAATAACTGTCTCCGCTTCTGTGTTCAATACTTTCTAGCTCTGATGGTTAAAAATTTAAAACCTGTTGGCCGGACACAGTGGCTTATGCCTGTAATTCCAGCACTTTGAGAGGCCGAGGCAGGCAGATCACAACGTCAGGAGTTCAAGACCAGCATGGCCAATATGGTGAAACCCCATCTCTAACAAAAAATACAAAAATTAGGCCAGGCACAGTGGCTCATGCCTGTAATCCCAGCACTTTGGGAGGCCGGGGCAGGCGGATCACAAGGTTAGGAGTTCAAGACCAGCCTCAACAACATGTTGAAACCCCGTCTCTTAAAAAAAAAAAAAAAAAATTCCACAATAGGCTGTCGGAAAAAAAAAAAATACAAA
>PVKV010024057.1:0-32142 GCA_004027835.1 Alouatta palliata
GAGCTGGAGTCCTGACTGACCTCTGGTGAGAACTGGAGTCCTGACCGACCTCTGGGTGACAACTGGAGTCCTGACTGACCTCTGGGTGAGAGCTGGAGTCCTGACTGACCTCTGGGTGAGAGCTGGAATCCTAAGTGAAACTCTGGGTGAGCTCAGGAGTCGTGGCTGAAACTCTGGGTGAGCTCGGTAGTCGTGGCTGAAGCTCTGGGTGAGCTTGGTAGTCGTGGCTGAAACTCTGGGTGAGCTCGGTAGTCGTGGCTGAAGCTCTGGGGTGACGGCAGACGCTGTCTAAGGGTTACATCCAGATGCACAGTTTTAGCACCTGCAAGAACGCCGTCTCCATCACAGCTGCCCAGGCCTGGGTCCCACTGCACTTCCACTTCTGCGAGAGGCACGCAGGGGCCAGCTGGGGCTGGACGAGGGGAGACGGACAGATGACAGACAGTGCTCTCCACTGACAGTCCTCCACCCCTGGCCACCTGGACCACTGACTGGCAGTTGTCACTCCCGCTTTCATTTCCTTTGGGACAAGTTCTTTCCTGGGAGGTTCCTAGATTCTCTTTCAAGCAACATTTCAGCAGGTGCCTCCCATCCATCTTTCAGACACACTTGGATGTGTATGAGCCCAGCTGGGGCCTGAGTTAAGGCAGCCACTACCCTGCACGTCCATAAACACCAGACACTTATGTCACACTTCCTCGAAGATTCGTGGCACCTGGAGTGCCCCTAAATGAACCCTATCCCCTGGTTTCTAACAGAAGCAAATGCAAATCCACTCTGAAGAAGAGCATTTCATTGGTCCATTTTGTATGTTTGTGTAGCAAGTCAAACCATCAATAAGCTCACAACTGAAAGTTAACAGAAAAACCTGAAAAAGTGGCACCAGGAATGACAGTCACAGAAACCAAACCAAAAATGAGCCCAGGGAAAGAGACTATTAAAAATAACCGATATAATTAGAATAGATAACTTTTAAAAATTAAAAAAAAAAATCACTGAATTAAAAACTCAATAGTTGTTTAAATGAATAATGAGAGAAGTAAAATAGAAGATTTCTCTGAAGAAATTACACAGAGATCCCCAGAAATATAATGAGATGGTAAATGTAAGAGAGGTTAAGAGATGTTAAAGGCTGATTGAAGAACTCTAGCTTAAGTTAAAGCTATGCCACAGATGAAAGAATTAAAGGAATGGCGTGAAAGCCATGTTATGGAAGAACTAACAGTAAGAAGACATAAAAGAAATCCACACTTGTGCATATTCTAATAAAACTTCAGAACAGCAAAAATAAAGAGAAGATCTTAAATGCAGCTACAGAGATATAAGAAACATCTCTAATGAAATAATTCAACTGCCAGAATATCTGTGAACAGAAACAATGAGAATTAGAAGACAGAAGAATAACATTTTCCAAGCACTGTAAGGAAAGAATTACCAACTGAGAAGGCTGTACTTAGCATAATTAGCTGCAAGAAAGAGCACTAGAAAGACATTTTAGGTAACAAAACCCAAGTCACCTGCCAGGAGAACATTATGAAATATATGCTAAATGATTATATTTAAGGATTTTAGTAAGGAGAAAATAATTCCAGAATGAAGATCTGAAATTCAAAAAAAAAATGAAGAGAGAAGAGAGTGATAATTATTTGAGTAAATATAAACAACCATAATGATGTAAATGATAAGAATAATATATCTTGGGATTTAAAAAGATATGCAACTAAAATACAAGGAAACCATTGCACGTAAATTGGAAGAATGGTTAGTGAAATTAAAACTTTCTAATGCCAGAGTCTGTCATCCTCTTGAAAAGGTTTAAGTTATAGAGTTCTTTTCTTGTATTGTCTTTGGTGGTTTTGCTATCAGGATAATTCTGAGCTTATAAAATAAGGTGAAAAGTGTTCCCCCACTTTTATTTTCTGGAAGAGGTTGTATAAAATTGCCATTAACTCTTCTTTAAATGTCTGTTAGAATCCTCCAGTGAAATCACGTGGGCCTCAAAATCTCTTTTTGGGAGATTTTTGGTTATGCTTCAGTGTATTTTAATGTTTATAAAACTATTCTAATTATCTGTTTTATCTTGATTGAGAATTTTTAATTTGTGATTTTCTTTCTATCTTTTATTTTTGTTTTTAGATAGAGTCTTGCTCTGTCACCCAGGCTGGAGTGCAGTGGTGCGATCTCAGCTCACTGCAACCTCTGCCTCCTGGGTTTTAGCAATTCTCCTGCCTCAGCCTCCTGAGTAGCTGGAACTACAGGCGCGTGCCACCACGCCCAGCTAATTTTTGTATTTTTTAGTAGAGACGGGGTTTCACTGTATTGGTCAGGCTGGTCTCAAACTCCTGACCTCGTGATCTACCCGCCTCTGCCTCCAAAAGTGCTGGGACTATAGGCGTGAGCCACCGCACCCAGCCATTTGTGATTTTCAAGGAAATGGTTTATTTCTTCTAAGTGGTCAAATTTATGAACATAAATTGGTTGTTGCAGTCCCTTATTTTATTTAGATCACTGTAGGGTCTGTAGTGGTATCACTTATGTTACTCCTGATATTTCTGGTTTGTATTGTCTTTTTTTTCTTTTGTCAGTCTTGGTAGAATCTATTAATTTTATTGATTTTTTTTTTGAAGAAACAGCTTTAGGTTTTATTTACTTTTTCTATTACATTTCTATTTTCAGTTTGCTTCCTATTACTTCCTTCTGTTTACTTGATTTTTGTTTATTTTGTTCTACTTTTTTGCTTATTTGAGGCAGTCACTTAGATAATTGATCTGAGACATTTACTGTTTTGTAGTATAAGCAATTCATGTTATGGATCTTCTTCTCAGCACTGCTTTAACTGTATTGCACATATTTTGAAATGCTGTATTTTCATTTTCATTCTATTCTGTGTATTTTTTAAACTTTTCAAGACTTTTTCTTGACACGTGGATTATATAAAGTCTGTTGCTTAATTTCCTTATGTTTAGAAAGTCTCCTGTTGAGTTTTAGTTATTGATTTTTAGTTTGCCTTCATGATGTCAGATAACAGACTGTAAGACTATAATTTTTAAATGTATTGAGGTTTGTTTTGTGACTCAGGATGTGATCTATCTTAGTGAACACTCCGTGGACACCTGCAAACATGCATATCTTGCTGTTGTCATATGGAATGTATTGCTTATGTCAATTAGATACTGTTAACTGATTGTGTTATTCAGATCCTATATATCCTGGCTGTGAGAGAGAGGCATTAAAATCTACAACCATATGTTAGATTTGTGTATTTCTCCTTTTTGTTGTTGATTATAATGTATTTTAAGGGTCTGTTGTTTGGTGCATATATATTTAGAATTATTACAACTTCCTGGTGAATTTATCATTTTCTCATTTTTGTACTGTCCCTCTTTGTCTCTAGTAATTTTCTTTGCTCTGGAGTCCGCTTTATTAGATATCACTAGAGTCACTTCTGAGTTTTAGATTAATGCTGCATGGTATGTCTTTGTTCATACTCCTACTTTCAAACTCGCCATATAACTGAATTTGAAGTGAGTTTCTAATAAAGTGCATGGAGGTGAGTGGTGTTTTCTTTATCCACTCTGCCAACCTGTGTCTTTTGATTTATATATTTAGGCCATTTACATTTTATATAATTATTGATATGTTTGGGCTTATCTGTGCTTCTGTGAGCAATAGTTTTCTTTCTACTCTTGTTTCATCTGAGTATGTTTTTAGTTACAGTTGAAAGTTCTTCTCATTCGACAGTTAAGAGGCATGAGAAAAACAAGAAAAAAAATATTGGGCTACTTCTTTCTGGCTTTCATTATTTCAGATGGCAAATCCACTATATTTTAATTGCTGTTCACCTACAGATAATGGGTTCTTTTCTGGCCATTTTCAAGGTGTTTTTCTTTGTTTTCATTACCTACAGGTGTGTGCTGTGCTGTGGGATTTGGTCAAACCGTCCTTCCCCTGTTAGTAGTGCACACATTAACTCAGTTATGCTGTGCATTGAGAAAAGTACCTCTAAATAAGACTAAAGTTTTAAAAACCACTAAGGCATGGAAAGTCAGTGATCCACAGATTAGAGCATCATTCCATTGTGAAGCCTCTCTAAGGAAAAGCATCAGAGAGAAAAAGATAACGGACTGAGAAAACGTTTGTAGTAGTGATGTTTATCATTTGCACATCTACCTGGGCTTCGTCCTGGCATTGGCTGGGGGCCTGGATATGATGTGTCTGGTCTCCTTCCTGTGTAGGTGGGGGTATATCTGATGCCCTGATGCTGCTCTGTACTCATTTCTTTTTTCTCTTTTTTAGTCCTTAGGTACCAAAGCATTTCACCTTTATCTAGCCACCATCCAGAGTTCTCCTTTGGTTGTTTCTTGCACTATTTTCAGAGTTTCTAGTTGTACTTATTGGTATGAGCAGGAAGAAACAGGTCTATATCATCTTGAATGGACCAGAAATTCTGCTATAGTCTCACAGAATGTCAAGGTTTATTTTAGTAAAAAAAAAAATAGTGTATAAATCCTAATACAGTGTACTGAAGGGAAAGAAGAACTAAAAATAAGAACACCGTCACAGGTTTGTGTAGAGCGGACGTCATGCAGGGCCTACACACGCACGTGCATGTGTGCGCCTGGATTGTAGGAACCTAGGTTCCATGTTGCTGACTATTCCTCAATGAATGTGTTGAGACCCAACCTCTTCCTTGAACTTCAGGCTTGTATCAGGTTGCCTCATTAAAGTCCTACACAGCTCAAACTCAGCATGTCCAAACCACTTTCCATCCTCCCCGCAAACCAGTTCCTCCTGCAGAGTGATTTGTTAGTATGACTTCTCCCTAGCAGCCACTCAGGGCGGAGATCCTGGAGACATCTTCTGATGCCTCCTCTTATCACTCAGGGCAGGGATCCTGGAGATATCTTCTGATGCCTCCTCTTATCACTCAGGGCAGGGATCCTGGAGATATCTTCTGATGCCTCCCCTTCTCTCATCACTCAGGGCAGAGATCCTGGAGACGTCTTCTGATGCCTCCTCTTATCACTCAGGGCGGGGATCCTAGAGACGTCTTCTGATGCCTCCCCTTCTCCCATCACTCAGGGCAGAGATCCTGGAGACGTCTTCTGATGCCTCCTCTTATCACTCAGGGCGGGGATCCTGGAGACGTCTTCTGATGCCTCCCCTTCTCTCATCACTCAGGGCGGGGATCCTGGAGTCGTCTTCTGATGCCTCCTCTTATCACTCAGGGCGGGGATCCTGGAGTCGTCTTCTGATGCCTTCTCTTATCACTCAGGGTGGGGATCCTGGAGTCGTCTTCTGATGCCTTCTCTTATCATTCAGGGCGGGGATCCTGGAGTCGTCTTCTGATGCCTCCTCTTATCACTCAGGGCAGGGATCCTGGAGATATCTTCTGATGCTTCCCCTTCTCTCATCACTCAGGGCAGAGATCCTGGAGACGTCTTCTGATGCCTCCTCTTATCACTCAGGGCGGGGATCCTGGAGACGTCTTCTGATGCCTCCCCTTCTCCCATCACTCAGGGCAGGGATCCTGGAGTCGTCTTCTGATGCCTCTCCTCTCATCACTCAGGGCAGGGATCCTGGAGACGTCTTCTGATGCCTCTCCTTCTCTCATCACTTAGGGCAGGGATCCTGGAGTCGTCTTCTGATGCCTCCCCTTCTCTCATCACTCAGATCCAATCAGCAGCAAGCCCAGGTGGTGCCACCATCAGAACACATCAAGAATCTCACTTCCCCTTTGCATTTTTCCGGCTAGCCGTCTTCTTAGGCTGCCATCCCAGGCCATTGTCCCTCTCATGTGATGACTATAGCAGCCTCCTTGTGTGGTCCTGCTTCACCAGTTTCCCTTCTGCCTTTTTCTTTCTTTCTTTTTTTTTTTTTTTTTTTTTTTTTTGAGATGGAGCCTCACTCTGTCACCAAGGCCGGAGTGCAGTGGCACAATCTCAGCTCCCTTCTGCCTTTTTCAACACATCAGCCAGAAGGACCTTGTTAAATCTGAGTCAGACACAGTCCCTCTCCTGACTGTGTCTCCTACGGCTTCCCACTCGATCAGGGTGAAATCTCTTGCAGGGTTTTCAAGACCTCATAATACACCCCACGACCTCTCTTCTAATGCTGAGCATGCTCTGCCTGTCCCTCTCAGAGAGTTCTCCATTCTTCCCCACTGCTACGTGCCAGGAGGGTGAACCCCATGACCTTTAGCTGCAGGCTCCTTGCTTTCTGTTTTCGGCTGGGTTTAGAACTGGAAACACCAGGAGGAAGTCGGGATGTGGGAGAGGGAGAAGCTGGGGAACTTTCTCTTTTTCCCTTCTCCTTGGCCAGGTATTGGCAAGGGCTGCTCCCCGGTGTGTCCACAGATGCGGCCAGTGGGCTCCCTAAGACCCAGGCTCTTGCGGGGCTCCATGGCTATACTGTGCCGTGCTTCAGGCCAACAGGCTGGAGGGCTGCTTTGCACCTCCATGCTTCTCCTTTGCATGTGCCATCTGCCTCCTGCTAGGGCACCTATATTCTTGCTACACACCTCCCCATTGTTTTCTTCGTGGCCTGCTCGGTGGTCCTCCTTCCTAACACTTTAACAATGAGCATGAATTTGAAGTTGCCGTCATTTCTACCTGGAATGCACTTCCAGACATCCATGGGCAGCACTCTCCAGGCTTTCTAAGCAGAAGGATTGAGGGTTGTGGGCAGTGACTAACTGGGGCAGCGGTGCATGCAGTAAAGGAATTTACAATGGCAGTTGTAGGTAATGAAAGGCGGATTTATTAAGGGAAGTATGAAAATGCGTGGCAAGGATACAATGGGTAGGTCAACAAGAAAGGAGCTGAGTTCCAGGAGACAAAAGCTTGCTGGGTGTTTTATAGGAGGGTGCTTGTGCTGGAGAAGGCTATGTGCAGTACTGATAACAGCAAGATTGCAGGGAGCTCATTGGCATTTTCCCATCAGCGGAGGCGTCTGATGGTAAGTCGGGAATAGGGAGATGGTGTGTTAGATGGATTATTTGCACAGGAGGGCTGTGTATCCTGAACTAGGAAGAAAGGTAGACTTGTGGTTGATCTGCTTTCTCTCCTTCTTTCTTTGCTCCCCCTTGCCTGACTCCTTTTCCTACTTAGGACCCCACATCAGATAACACCCTCACTCCCAAATCTGATCATCTTGTTTAAAGTTATAATATAGCCACTTCCCACTGCAACACGCTGTATTCCCTTTATCCTGGCTTACTTCACACAGAAAAGCATAATTTATAACTTAACAAAAATGAGTAGCTAGAGAAGAAAGCAGATCATACGCGACACCATAAACGATAAACAATAAAAGCTGAATGGTAAGGATCTTCTCACCAGAAAGCCCCATGCTGAGATGGTGCTAAATGCATCGTTTCTGTAAATGTTCATGGGATTCCTATGAAGTGGACACTATTATTTCATCTTGGAAATCAGTAAACAGAGGCTTTGAGAAAAGAACTAAATTGCCCAAGGTCACACAGCCAGTAATGTCAGGGCAGGGATTAGAAAAATTTGACAATTATAAAATTTCATGAAACGTAAAAATAAGGCATGCATCCCTTCAAAGCAGCTATGAGCTGTATACATTAGTGCAGAGGAGCAGAGAAACTTACTGCCTATTCCTTGGCATTTAGTCCACAGATTGCTTTCACGGAATCATTCCTCTAAGTCACAGAACCTGACAATTGTGAGCACTGTTGCAGCCCTAATTCCTGCAGCCTCAGTGGTGAAACACTTCCAGTACTTTTCTTTTGTTTGCTGAACTGGTTATACAAAAAAAATAAATAAATAAACTCTAACAGCTAATTCTTTCTGTTTATCTGAGTGCCTGTCAAAATGCCTCAGCCGTGATTTTGCAGGGTCTGGGAGTCCTGCGCGCTCATGCACTCTAAATAAACAGTGGTGGCGGCTGGTCTGCTCCCGTGGCTGTGGCAGGCGCGCGTGAGCCTGTGTGCTTCCTGCCTCCTCCGCATCTGCTGCCTGACGTCTTCAATTTATTATTCCTGTTATATAACTTTGTTTTGGTGATTGGACTTCCATTCCCATGACTTCATGCTGAAAAACAGTTTTAAATCTAGGATTTGCATTTCACCGCCGTGACAGAGCCCGGTTATTGATTGTTATTTGCAATATGGCATGATATCCTAAATAATCTATGTCTAGTCACGGTCAGGAATAACAAAGGATTTATGGCACATTAAAACAAAATTGGTGTTTCTCTGCTGAGGGAGGCTATTGCTGGCCTAAGCAAAAATTGCCAGCGTGAGTTTCCCAGGCTGGGCCGCCCTGGAGGCCGTGGGCCTGGCCTCTCCGCCCTGCTGCCAGCCAGACCCCTGCCCGCTTCTGTGAAGAGCCCCTGTGATTTCAGTCCTGCGGTGGAAGTTGCCGTGGCTGAATCAGCATCTGTATTAAAGCCTCCTGGGTGACAGAACACATATTCGGGCCAAACCCTGCAGTACCAGTGCAGCTGGTGACAGAAAGTGTGTTACGACTAAACGTGACGGATTTACCCAGTTACTGACTTTTTCAGAAGGAAGAGGCCTGATGTGTGTGATGTCCTGAGATGCGCGGGCCTCCGTCCTGCGTGTGTGTGCTCCCCACCAGCCTGCCCTGCACTCACCAGCTGCCCAGGCCCCCTCAAGCCGGCTTTTCCACAACTGCCTCTGAATGGTGTCCAGGCCGCAGCTTTCTCACCTCCTTCTGAGCTCCAAGTGCCACTGCTACCAGGGGACCAGGAGCAGGCGGGAGAGTGTCCTCAGCCTCGCCTCTGTGCTGTGTGGTGGCTGAGAAATCCCACTCTCTTCATCTTTAGAGATGGGATGGCGATTTTTACCTTCCCCGTCCTGAACTCAGCACGTGTGTGGTGTTAGGAAGACCAAAGAAAGTGCTTTGGCTTTTAAAAACAGAGAAGACGCCAACAGTCCCTGGGTGGACGTGTCAGACCTGTGCCGGACGGGACGCACAGCAGCACAGCCAGGGGCACTCAGTGTCCCAAGAGCAGCCCTGGGCAGAGCAAGGAGGGGAGCCGCCCCTCAGCAGCCCAGCGGTCCTCAAACAGCTGCTCTGCAATGTCGCACGATTCACAGCAGGATTTATCGTTTCCTCTAATTTCGCCTTGTAGAAACTCTTGTATCCCTGACTCTCTTGTGCTGCTATCGAAGCTTTAATGGCTTCGTTTCGACTCCTCAGCTGGACTGTGCTTGGTATTTCTTGCTAGCTCAGCACGATGCCTGGAACTGTAAGTGTGTGAGTAAAAAACAGTTCGGGCTGCTTTTTCATTGGAACTAGTAAAAAAGAACTTTGGTTGCTTTTTAATTGGAGCAACGGAAAATCAAACAATTACCTGCTCAACCAAAACATTCTCGGTTTTCCAACCTAGTTTCTAATTTCCTCCCTTCCATCTTTGGGTTTAATTTGCTGTTCTTTTCCTAGTTTCTGGGGGCAGAAGCTCCGAGCCTTTATTCCAAAACTTCCTTCTTATTAAATATACTCACCTAAAGCTACATGATTTTATCTAAGCACGGCTTTAGCTGCGTCCATCAAGTTTTGATACGACCCCTTTTATTATTTTTCAAGTCAACCATTTTCAGTGTCCGTCGTGCTCCTTCTATGCATAACAACGTGGAAGTGTGTGTGCAGTCACTTCAGTTGTCTTTCTGTTGTGTGACAGTGTGATGGTGTTCTGCAGGAAAACATGCCTGTGTGATTTTACTTACTTTTCTGTGTTTGATTTGCTGAGATGTGCTTTAGGGCCGAGTCCGTTTTGATAAATGTTCCTTGCTCCCTTGCTAAAGACTTTACGCTGCAGTTGTCGGCCACAGTGTTCTGGCTACACCAGTTAGGAAAATAGTTGTGTCCCTCAAAGGCTATTTTTACACTTTTTTTGGATTGTTGATTCTATCAGCTTCAGAAATAGCTGTTAAAATCTTCAACTATGCTTTTGGAGACTCCTCTTCCTCTGCTTAGATAGGTCTTTTATTCCACACACGTTTAGCAATGTTATTCGGCACACACACAGTTATGAGTTTTGTGTCCTCCTGCTTTTATGAAATTAGCTTTTACCTTTAGTCGTATTTTTGCCTTAATTGAAATCAACTGTCTCGTAGTGCCATAGCTACCTCGGCTGCCTCCTAAAAAAATGTGTCCATGACTCCTACTATACAGACATTTATGTTCAGCCTGTCTGTATTTTTTAATTTAAAATGCACCTCTTGCAAATTTCATATTGTTGGGTTCTTGGTTTTTAATACAGATCATCTTTGTCTTCTAATTAGATTATTCAATTTTATACACTTTATTACTAAAATAATTGTGTTTAAATAAGTCTACCATCCTACTAGATGATTCTGTTTGTCTTATCTGCTTTTGTTTCTTTGTTCCATTTTTCTTAATTTCTTTCAGATAAATCAGATATTTTCATGCATTGATTTTTCTTTTTCATTATATTTTAGTACATTATTTTATTATTGTCTTAGCAACTACCCTAGGCATCTTTGAGTAGCTAATGTTTAAATTAGTACTTTTAATATTTCCCTGAAAATACAAGACGCTTCCAATAGTTAACTCTATTTCTGCACTAACATAATATAAAATTTTACTTATGCATATCTTGTAAAACTTGCACTACATTTTGATACTTGTTGTTTAAACAGTTAATTCTTGTTATTTTTACAGTTTCTGGAGTTCTTCATTCTTTCCTAATGATCTCTGCTTATCTGTTGGATCATCTGGAATTTTCTTTCAGCTGGAGAAAGTTCTTTTACTGTTTTTTTTTTTTTTTTTTGATGTCATTCTATGGCAAGAAATTGATCAGCACTTTTCTGACTTGAAATATCTTTATTTCATCTTATGTTTAATGAGGTATGATTGCTGCAAAATAAGTTGTATGTATTGATAAATATCGGTACGGTGACATTGATTTCCCATGAAAATGTGCATTTCCATCACCAAAAGCCTTCCTTATATTCCTTGGTGTCCATTCCTCCCTCCATTCCTGTCCTCAGGCAGCCATCAGTTTGATTTCTGCCACTGTAGCATAGTTTTCACTTTCCAGAATTTCATGTAAATGGAGACTTACAGTACATGCTCTCTCTTACTTTCTATCTGGCTGCTTCAATTCACCTAACAATTCTGGGAGCATCACCCACCCATCGCACACCTACGGAGCTTGTTCCTTTTTGTGGCCGAGCCGTTGCCTGTTGCGTTAGCACAGGACGATTTATCCACCCATTTACCTGCTAATGGACATTTAGATTATCTTCAGTTTTTGGTTATTAAAAATAAAAAGTGAAATGAGCATTTGTATCCGAAAATTTGAGTCTGAAATGTGTTAATTCTAGAAGTAGAATATCAGAGTCATATTATGGTAGGTGAATGTTTAATGTTTTATGAGTTGACCACACTGTTTTCCAAAATGGTTTTACCTTCCCAGCTGGAGGGTATAAGAGTTAAAGTTGCTGGGGCAAGGTGACTCACGCATGTAATCCCAGCACTTTGAGAGGCCAAGATGGGCAGATCACAAGGTCAGGAGTTCGAGACCAGCCTGACCAACATGGTGAAACCCCGTCTCTACTAAAAATACAAAATTAGCTGGGCACGGTGGCGGGCGCCTGTAGTCCCAGCTACGCAGCAGGCTGAGGCAGGAGAATCGCTTGAACCCTGGGAGGTGGAAGTTGCAGTGAGCCGAGATCATGCCATTGCACTCCAGCCTGGGTAACAGCGTGAGAATCCATCTTAAAAAAACAGAACAGAATAAAAGTTCAAATTGCTATCCATCCTCACCAGCGTTTGCACTGGTCATAGTTTTAATTATTAGACATTTTCACAAGTGTGCAGTGGTATTGCATCTGCTTTTCTGTAGAAACTAATACCGTTGAGCATCTTTTCTGTTGCTTCTTTGCCATTTGCACATCTTTTCTTGTTCTCGTTGTTACTGTTGAAATATCCATTAAAATATTTGTCCAACTCAGGCCTCAAATATACTGAGTTGTTTGTTTTGTTACCATTGCATCGTAAATTATTTATATATTCAGAACAAAAGCTCTTTGTCAGATATTTTGCAAATACTTCCTTTCAGTCTGTGAAATAATTTTTAATGTCTTTTGAAGAATAAAATATTATAATTTTAATTTAAAAAAAACTGTTTATGTATAATTTTTTGTGTCCTCTTTAGAAAACCTTTGCCAAATGGAAGTTCACTAATCCTTTGTCCTATTTTTATTTCATAAATGCTATTAACTAATTATTATTGACATTTATAGAAAATTCCTCCTAACAGCAGCAAAATATAGCTTTAAATTGAAAAATGTACCAAGATAGCTGATATTCTGTGCCACAGACTAAACCTTAAACACGGTAAAAGAGTAGAAAACAAGCAAAGGGTGTTCTGAGACCGTAATGAAATTAACTGAAAATAAACACAAATATGTCTGGGAAATCCCCAAATATATGGCAAATAAACAATACATTTCTAAATGAAACATGGGTCAAATCTGAAGTCTTGCACTAAACTAAAAATACTTTGAATCAAATAAAAATTAAAAGACAGTGTATCAATATTACCAGGATGCAGCTAAGCGTGCTTTGAGGGAAATGCAGAGAACTAAGTGCTTTCACTAGAAAACAGGAAACACCAGCGTCAGTAATATCACAAACATCCCTATGCCCAAAAGGAAACAACTTACATGAAAATTAAAAATATGTTTCTACCTGCAATAATGAACATTTGGAATTTGTATTTTTAAAAATGTCATTTGCACAAAAAGGATGGGCCTAGAGGACATTATTCTATGTGAAATAACCCAGACACAGAAAGAAAACAATTGAATGATCTCACTTATAGGTGAGATAATTTTTTTAAAACCCTTAAATACACAGAGACACATCGTGTAAGTTTCCACAGGTGGGGGTTGCAGGAGGACATGGCTGGTATGTAGGTCAAAGGAATAAAAGTGTCACAGAAGGTTTGTACGTGGGCCAACACTTCCAGAGATCAGATGTGCAACATGAGGGCCAAAGTTAATAAAATTGCACCGTGTTAAAAACTTTTGTTAAATACGTAGACTTTAACTGGCTTTGTCACAAAAAAGTACGTGAGATAATAGATATGTTAATATGTTTCACTATTGTAATCATTTTACTATCTGTATTGTATAACACCACGTTGTAAACCTCCAATACACATAATACAATTTATTTAAAAAGCACTAAATTGCATGAAAACAAATGCAGCATTAAGGCATAAATCCAACAAAACAGGTGCAGCATTTGTATGCTGAAAACTACAAAACGATGAAACAAAGAAAAAATATTTAAGTAAATGAAGAAATACACCGTTTTGTGGATTACAGACTCAATATTTCGAAGATGTCCATTCTCCCATTTTCCCTGATTTGAACAATGCAATCTGAGTAACATTCCAGCAAGACTCTTTTGTAAACAAGCTGAATCAAAATTCACATAGAAAACCAAAGAAACTATAATGATCATAAAAATTCTGCAAGAAAAAGAGAACAAGAAACTTCTTAAAAACGAACAAAATAACAGAGATATAGTACTCACATAACGTGATTTTAAGACGCTACAGTGCAACAGTAAACAGTGTGTTGCTGGTGTGAGGACATCAGTGGAGCAGAAGCAAGAAAAAGGAAGTTTACTCAGACATACATTGACAAGTGAATTTTGGCAAAGGTACAAGTCATGTTAGGAAAGAAATAGAATCTTTTCAGTTAATTATGTTGGAACAATTGAAATCCAAATGCCCTAAATCCCACCAATACCTACCTTTTCCATATACAAACATTAATTCATATTGGATTATAGATTTGGATATAAAATGCGAAACTATACAACTTCTAGAGGAAAATATAACAGAAAAGCTGCATGACTTTGGTTTTGGTGGTGAGTTTCAAGATACAATACCAAAAGCAAGATCAATGAAAGAAACAATTTTTAAATTTGACTTTAACAAAATTTAAAGTGTTTGCTTTGCAAAAGACACTGTAAAGACGGTAAAAAGACAAGCCACAGACTTGGAGCTATTACTTGCAAATTTCATATTTGATAAAATACTTGTATCCAAAAATATTTTTCTCTCCATCACTCTCAAGTACTGCTAAAATTAAAACTTAAAACTGACAACATCAAATGCTAATATGGATGTGAAGCCACAAGAATTCCCACTGCTGGAGGCAATGTAAAAGCAGTATTCTACTTGGACGTCCACGCACCTGAACGGCAGATTGCTCATTTCTTATAAACGTACACTCGCCTCATGGCCCAGGAAGTCCTGTCCTAGACGTTTACCTAAGTGAACGGAAAACTATGTTCATACAAAAAGCAATTTTCAGATGTCTATGACAGTTTTATTCACAACACCTCAGAGTGGAAACAAGAAGTTTGTCCTTCAATACACAAGTGGAGAAACAGACTGTGGTGTGTTCACATGATATAAGACTGCAACAGTGACGGGGTGAGCAGCTGACTCACACGAGGTGGATGAATCTTCATGCATTTTGGTAAGTGAAAGAGGCAGCCCCCAAAGGCTGCATATCAAATGTTTCCACTTACATAACACCCTGGAGAAGGCAAAAATGTAGGAACAGAAAAGGGTGCAGGGCTTCTGAGGGTTTGGGAATGGGTTGATGAGTGATGGAATTGTTCTGTGTGGTAGTGGGTGGAAGATTTCTGATTGCATTCCCGTGTTGTGGAAAGACACAGAAAAGCCAAAAAGTCAAATTTATTGTATGCAAAGTAAATACAAACTCAACTAGGACTCGAGGGAATCTCAAACTAGAAGGGCTGTGACAAATATTCTAACTAATTACAAATGACGACACATCTCAGAAATTTTGCTCCAGAATCAGAAGTGTGAAAGCATCTGGTGGGGAACTCAGCCTGGCAGGCTGGGGGCCGTCAGCCCAGCCACGTGGTGGTGCCAGAGGACCTCCAATGGAAGCTTGCACACGATTGTACATAATTTACCCAGACAGCAAAGAAGGTTCAGCCACTGTAGTCAGTCAGTACCAGGGAGGACCCTGTCACGCTTGCTGGACACAGCCCTGGAGTGTGTCTGCGGGTCAACAGCACAACAGTGATAAAACTGAAAAATGGGAAACATGCAGGAGCCCAAGCCCCTAAACACAAGAGCCTCAGCTCCTTTTTGAATTTCACATGACCACACTGTATGATGAGTTTTGACTGTGTCCTGGTCATTGTTTAATTTTTCTCACAATTTACTTGGAGTTTTACTGATCAGAGATTTATGGACTGCAGAGTAGAGAAAGCAAATATATAAATAAACATAATTATGCTGGCTCCCAATGTAAAGAATGAATTCATTGCTTAGTTTTGCTGGGGTTGTCACTGAAGAGCTCTGAGAGAAGCCTTCTGCCTGCTCAGAACCTTGAAGCATCCAGTGGTCCTGCAGAGCTGAAGCCATCCAAAGTATCTGGTGCGGCAGGCTGCCTTGGTGAAGACGTCACACTTGTCTCACGAGTCCATACTCCCTGGCAGCCCTATCAACTGCGTGAAACGATCACTGGTTCACCATTATGCAAAGTGTTTACCCCCAATTTTTCAACTTTATCTTACTTCAGGCAGATATAGAAAATGTACTTCCAGAGGTTCACGCAGTATGATCAGGCTCGGGCCGACCAGGCACAAGCTGCCTTTCCTCCATGGCTCCGAAGCAGCTTCCACTAGACCTAAGGCCTGGAAATGTACTTTAAGAAAAGATGAAGAGAAAAAACATGGCCTCAAGTCGCGTGGAAGGAACACTGTACTTTGCTTTTGACCACTAGTCCACGATTAACCTGAGAGTTACGTCTCCAGGTGTGACACCTGGCCCTTGTCCCATCAGAAAACTTTACAGCAAAGATTGTCAGGAACGTGCCAGAGCAGGTGATGCTCCTGAGAACTCAGGTTACACAGATGAAGACGACTCATTTCAGAAGAAGGAGAAAATTGTGAGAAGTGAGGTTTCCGCCAAGCCCCCTGCAAGTCTGCCAGATGAGTGGCGCGGTAGAGCGGCATCCTCGAATCTGGGTGCTTTTCGTCCCTGTTTTCCTGGGCATTTTCTTAGCATGTTGCCTGTGTGCAGTTCTGTACTGTCAACAGACTCCTGCCCCCTCCCAACAATGGTATCTATAATGTCCCTGTCCCTACTATGCCTGGTTCATCCCTAGTGGCTTCTAGTCCTGAGTCTAAGTCCTGATTTGACATTCTTGCCATGGGGCAATTCCGACAGTCAGAATCATTCCTAGGCTCGGTCTCACTGTCTCTGTGAATCAGCCAGACTCTTGGGGCATCAGTGTCTTGTGACACATATGTTGATTTTCCAGATAATTTTACTCAACCATGAAGTGACATTTTAGATGCAACTCTAATATTTGCTTCAAGGCATTCCCGTAAATCAGTTTATCAAGATAAACAGTTTGTTCATCTGGGCAGACTTCTCTCTGTCAAGGTAACATGGTTGCTAATCTGAGCAGAAAGTTCATTTACCAAGCAGGAATGTTCCTGTAAAGGCTCCCTTCAAAACTCTTGCCTCTGTCCACCAACCCTACATGATCACATCACAAACTTTTCCCAATCCCAATCAATTTTCATCTTAAAAGAATCACTTAAACCTACCACTTCTCCTAACAAAGTCTGGCTCCGTGTAGTTGATAATCCACACTTAATCCTGACAAAAGCATTAATTCCGGAAATTCTTCTGGCTCAGACTGAGGTCTCCTTATCTTCATCCCTCCCGCTATGATCTGGGCTCTCCCAGGATCCCATCTCTGTTGAGGAGGAGTCACTGGGGTTCCGGCATCCCTGGAGAGAATTTGGGACTTTGAAAGCTGAAGATTCTTAAGAAGTTACAATATATATTATTTGTTGTTTTATTTTATTACTTGGTTCTCATAGCATACATATGTATGAAAAAATGGTATTTATCACTTTTTTTCTTTCTAAGAAGTCTTTGCAAAAAAGAATTGTGTGTTGGTTGCATGTGCCTGTATGTGTACACTGGTGTGTGTGTGTAATGGGGGAGGTGGTGCTTGTACTATTTGAAAATACAGAACACAAGGCTTTGAAAAGTCACTTTGCCCAAGGCTACACAGTAAGTTTTTTGGTGTTTGTTTCAGACAGGGTTTCATTGCTGTTGCCCAGCCTGAAGTGCATCGGTGTGATTGATCTTGGCTCACTGCAACGTCTACCCTCTGGATTCAAGTGATTCTCCTGCCTCAGTCTCCCAAGTAGCTGAGACTACAAGCACGTGCCACCACACCCAGCTAATTTTTTTTTTTTTTTTTAGTAAAGACGAGGTTTTGCCATGTTGCTTAGGCTGGTCTCAAACTGCTGGCCTCAAGTGATCCGATCGCCTGGGCCTCCCGAAGTGCTGCGATTACAGGCGTGAGCCACTGAGCCCAGCCCATAGTAAGTTTAACAGCTGGAATGCCTACCTTGTGAAGCATTGATAAGAACTGAAAAAAAAATTCAGAAGAGTAACTTAAATTCATATAAAATTCAAATCCCCGTGGAAGTCTATTAAATAGACATTACTTATTAAATTTCATTAAATAAATTCCAGTAGATCTAAACATATTGCAATTATATGCACTGATACATTTTTGGTAACTGAATATTTTAATAGCTTTGTTGAGATATAACTAATAAACCACACATGCCAGTGCTTTTAGTACAGTCTCAGTGTGTGGAACCATAACCACAAGGTAATTTTAGAACATTTTTCTTCTGAAAGAAGCCCCACGCCTGGCAGCAGCCACTCTCCATGGCCCGCCACCTCCCTCCACCAGAACCTGGCCACCGCCAATCTACACGATGTCTCCATGGATTGGCTTGTTCTAAAAATGTCACATAAAAAGAATTATAAAATAAGGGATCTTTTAAAAATCCCTTCAAACTCTGTTTTTTCCCTAAGCATGTATCTAACTGAATTTATAAAACCTTTGCAATTGTTTTAAAGGAAAGTTTTGAGTTACTTATTATCAGAAATGGTAATATACAATAGTTTTTAAAAATTCTGCACAGAAACAAATCTCTTTGAAAAGCTCAGCTGTTGGAAGTGAAGATGCTTTGCCTAAATGGAGAAATAAAATTAGGATGAGGAGACGCTAATTTAACTGCATTTTGTGATGGGAAAGATGCATGACACTGATTAGGGAATCCATTCCTGGTCCTGCGCAAAAGGGCACAAACGTCGGCCACAGAGTATTCTGAAGGGGATACATGACGATATTAAGTATATATACGGGGCCAGAATTGTATTTTTAATAGACAAGTTAAAATTCCCAAATCCATGGGAGGCATAAGAATGACAGCTTTGTGAGAAGACACAGGAAGAGCAAACGGAGAGCCGGTTTCTCCTCCCCAGCCCATTTCTCTTTCCATCTTTTTCTAGCCTTTTATGACAAATGAGAGTGTGTCAAATCCGCCTCCAAATGGGCTAATGTCCTTTCCAGGCCTCCTTTCACCCAGTTTAAATATAGAAACAGATGGGTGTGGAAAGGCGCTGGCCCCAGCAGAGCAGGTCGGCTTTGTCCCTGGGTTCACTCTTGCGTCCTGGACAGGACACCTCAGGTCTCTGCCCCCCAGATTCCTCATTTATGAAGCACAGACTCCCTGCCTTGCTGTGGGGATGGAGTGGGGTAAATGCTTAGCCTGAGGCCTGGCTTGCTGTACCCTCCAAAATCACCACTTCAAGTGGGTCCCAGAGGCTCTTTTCTTTGCAATAAAGACAGTTTAAGAAAATGAGATTTTTAAATGACTTGTGTGCAACTTCTCCAAGGGGTGATAAGCACATATGATTTCTTTCTAAGCTACTTTCGGATGAACTGTAAATCTTAATGCGTTCTCCCGTACTGGAGGGAGAAGCTGCTCAGCCCTCCTGGGCAGCTGGTAATGGGGCAGGCCCCTCCGTTCCTTCTGCTCCCTGATGCATGCTGGGCCCTCCTGGGCAGCCGTTAACGGGGCAGGCCCCTCCTTTCCCTCTGCTCCCTGATGCATGCTGGGCCCTCCTGAGCAGCTGGTAATGGGGCAGGCCCCTCCGTTCCTTCTGCTCCCTGATGCATCTGGGCCCTCCTGGGCAGCTGGTAATGGGGCAGGCCCCTCCATCCCCTCTGCTCCCTAAGACTACCCCCACAGCCGGGCAGCTGTTGCAATGTGACACACTTGGGCACGTATCTGAAACATTATTTTGAAAATGAAGAATGGATATTTTTCTTACTCATAAAAGCAGTCCTGCTTCTCAAAGGAGATGCTGCCCTGGGGGAGCTGGGACAAGGTAGAGAAGGGGTCTTGTCCCCTCCCACCTTCATGACCAGGCTTACGCTGCTAGACACGTCGATGTGGGTCAGGAAATGCTGTATCCTCAGCCTTTCACAAAGGCATGTCTCATTCAGCGTCCTCCTGGCATTTCCTGTCCCCTTCCACATGTGCTCGCCCATGGCGGTGGGGCCGGCCTTTCTGAAGTCAGCTGTCTAACTGGCAGTAGCAGGGCTGCTGACATTGGCTGTATTTAATGTGTTTAATTTTCATCCATCTATCTTCTTTGCTGATCTGTCTATTCAAATATTTTGCCCATTTTAAATTGTGACTTTGTTTTCTTATTATTGACTTTTGAGTCTTTTTAGGTATGAAGTACAAGCCATTTTTTTCAGATATATGGTTTGCAAATGTTTTCTCCAGATCTGGGGCTTATACTTTTTATTCTTTTAACAGTAGTGTCTTCTGAGTAGCATATATTCTTCATTTTGAGTATGTCCAGTGTATGTTTCTTTTATTTTATGGATTATACTTTTGCTGTCAAATTTAAAATATCTTTGCCTAACTCAAGGTCACCCAGATTTTTTCCAATGATTTCTACCATAATTTCTATGTTTACATTCTGTATTGTTTATGATCTAGTTTGGTTCCATTTTTACATAATATGAGATAGAGATAAAAGTTAGTTTTTTGCGTAAGATATTCAATTGTTGCAGCACCATTTGTTGAAATACTGTTGTTTTTCCTCCGTGGAGTCAGCTCTGCATCTTTGTTGGAACGAACACCCCACAGAGGCATGGCTCTAGCTCTGGGTGTGGGTGCAGCTCCTGCGGTCTGTTTCTACGTCCTCACGGTAAGCCCGCACTCTCAGGCTGCCACAGCTGATGCCGCCATGCCGAAGAACGGAGGCCACCAGCAGCCCCGGCATCCACTCCCTGGCCAGGTCTACTCCCCAGGTGGGGGTGGAAATCAGAGCCCAGGTTGCCTCTCGTCCCTTCCACCAACCGTCGTGTATGCCCCGTGCAGATGAGCTGAGGACCAGCCCCAACACCGGGTGGCTGGCGGCCACAGAGATGGACTCAGCACAGAACTGCCTGGTCCTGCCCTGTGTGGAAGCCAACACCTGCAGCTGGAGGCTGGGCTCGCTGTGGACTGAGATGTCCTGGGTTGTCTAGGCTTTGGAATTAACCCATTTATACCAAAGGTTACAAACTTTTTTATGTGAAAAATCAAAGCTTGGCAATGGTTTTGAGCAGTAGGATATAAATAACTCCCACAAGCTTAGTGTTCCAATAATGGAACACTAGGCATAAATAGGTTAAGGCCATCTTTATTTCACAGTAACTTGTTAGAATTTTTCTCAGTTCATAAATAAAGGGCAGAGAAAGCACTCCACCCCAAGGGGAGGGTGAATTCCCTCTCTTCCTCTGGGATCTTCCCTGAGAGACGGCCCTTTTTTTAGCTAGCTATGGTCGTGAGCAGGGTTCAAGATTGTCTCCGAAGAAGTTAAATTGGTTGGTATTTCCCGTGTGCAGTTCTTCAGAAGCTTGGTCCTAGGGCTGGGAGGAGAAATGGGATAGGGAATCAAACACGTGCATGGTCACAGGGGAAGAGAAGAGGATGGTCCCAGCGACGCAGTGTACATCTAAGGTCAGCTGCCAAAGAACCAACAAGTGACAACCTGGAAAATGTGACGACAAGCCCAGGGACGTCTTCTGACTCTCCATGTGTTCGTGATGGTCTGGAAGTGACAGCACACTCTGGTAACCATCATTCCCACCCAGAGGGCCACGAGGGGCCACGGCTGAAGGCGGCATGTGCAAAGCAAGCACTCAGTTCAGCACTTTACACTAAATGACACTCAAGTTACTCTAAAATATATGTTTTTCCTGCATAAACTGGTCATGCGCTGGGAAACAGGTACTGTGGATTCTGGCTTAGAGCCTAATTTTAAGCGTTCTGCTTCAGAATGCAAAGGAAATTCATGATTAATTCCTAACCAGTTTATAACTGATGTCTGCTTTTAAGGAGCCAGTTTTCAATGGAGAGTCTCTCTCTGTTTCTAACCCACAGTGAGTCGAGCTTTTTCTGATTTTACACAGCAAATTTGTTCCTGTGCTATTCTTCACTTCTTACAATCCCATTATTAGAGCACAGAGTGACTAGCTGCCTATATAATCAGGTTTACTGGAGACTGGGAACACTGAGAAAAATTAACCAAACATAGAGGCACTGAGGTTCTACAAGAGGTTATACCGGAAGCTTTTCAGCCGGTCTCCACTTCTCAGAGGGCTCATTGGTTAAAACCTGAGTCTAATCCATATCACGGCTTTATTTTCTTTAAGTTCCTTTTAGAATTAATGTGCCTGAATTCACATCTGATTCGCTTTAGAACTTTGGCTCAAACCATCTCTGTGGACCTTAGGGCTCTTTTCCCTGGACTTCCACTGGGGCCTGCCCAACACCAGTGGACACAGAGCACGAAAGGGCTTCCTTTCTTTGTCATGCCCCAGCTTCCTTCTGTTTGAATTTTTGTTAGTTGATACATTAAGGTAGAGGAAGCACTCTTCCTCCAAGGGAAGGAGAATTCCCGCTCTCCCTGTGGGATCTCCCTGGAGAGGGCCTTGTTTTTAGCGAGGAGTGGTGATGAGCAGGGTTAGAGGTCTCTCCGAAGAGGTTAAATTGGCCCCGTACATTTTCTCAGTAATTCCTGAGTTGCACCTCTACATAAATACACCCATTCTGACACTTCCAGAGACTGACTTGGTTGGAATCTGATCTCACCTCTGCTCCCTGTGCACTGGCAGGGACCTCAGCCTCTGCGGGCAGCCCTGTGGGCACCAGAGCCTCTCCTGACCTGGCCTCTGGCCACTCTCCCCAGAGGCTTTATTTGGGGGAGCTCCTTACCTTTTCCCCAGCAAGGAGGACGCCAGGCCCGTCTTGGGAGAGGTTGGTGATCCAATCCAGGTGATGGGGTTGGTGGAGATGTCCTCTCAAAGAATGTATCAGAAATAAAGGTCAGGAAGCGTCCAGCATTCTGGAACATTGGAAATCGTTGTGACAGCATGACTGTATGTCCCAAGAGAATGGGAGAAGATCTGCTCTGTGGTCTAATGGAATCTATTATAGACAAAAGTGTCTCATAAAAGGGTTTTTTACTGAACTTGGAAATTTCATGTTTTAGCCAGATGAATCAGAAAATACTTTTTTTTTAGTTTTTTGGCCAGAAGTGTCCATATGTTTTCAGATGCACTCACAAAGCAAAAGCACAGAAACACCAGTTTTCTAAAAGGAGGGCAAAACCACATTTTCTCCCTGGAAGAACTCAAGAGTTGAGAAAGGGAAATTGGACGTGTCATTTTGGATTACACTGAGGCAAAGTTGCCATCTGGACAGAAACTAGCACTGGCAAATGCAACGTTGCCCCCTCGCATCTTCCAGAAATGGCCAGCTCCTGACAAGGCTCTGACCCTCATTCATGGACGGGTTCTTGATTCATTGGTTGGTTGTGTATTTGTAATGGCACAGGAGAAAGCTCAATAAACATAATCTCTCACCAACAAAGCAAGCATTCCACTAGGCAGTTCAAGGCTCAAGCGTTTTTAAAAAGAGCTGGGTGACTTTGTACTTTTAGGATATAACTGAGTGAATCACTTTGAAGGTGCAGAACAAAGAGCGAGCCCGTCACTAGATCACAGAGCTCTGGACGTGAGGATGCTCGGGAGACAGGCACCGCGGCTCCAGGTGCATCATGGGCAACACACTTAGCACAGCCCAGCCAGGCACTGGAGCAACGGGATGAGCCTTCTCCTCACTCCACAGTCGGAATTCCTCTGAAAAGCACATTTGTAAATGTGTTTCTAGATTTATCCACTCATCTGTACTCAGACCAAACCTTCAATCTGGCAGTTGGTGGAAAATCGGTATTATTTAAGTCACTTGAATTGTTCGATGGCAACGAGAAACTACAAGGTGCTTATGTTTAGTGAATTGTGCTGCATTCAGTGAGTAGCCAACGTATATATAATCGGCAAGTTTTACAAACCTTTGTTACTGAATCAGATCAAGGATAATGATAAGCTCAGCAGGCACCTTTCCCACTGCCAGGGAAACGACTATGTTGTATGTTAAATATTTACCAGATGGAAAGCACATAATCATTCATTTAATGCAGGCAATTGAAGGATTAGCACGTGCTGGTCACAGCAGTGAAACCACAGCCGCCCTTCTCTCCAGTAGTCACGTCTGTTGTTTCTTGAGGATGACCAATGTGATTCTTTTACAAGTATTTTGTAATCAAAACATTTTACACAGGGACTTTAGAAATTCTAATATTGCAGACTTTACTGACTGCAGATGAAAAAACAGACCCAAAGAGGTGAACTAACTCTTGAAAATTACTGGAAGTTAGTAAAAAATAGTTATTGTTATTAGAGTGCTTCATTATTATAACTGCAAGATAGTTGTTGAGGATCTAGACAAAGCAAGCTCTGAGACACACCTCGTATGGATGTAAATTGATACCATTATGTAGCAAAGTTGCCTGCATTATCTAACTAAATTAGTTTATCTAACTAAATTGGCAATACTGAAAGCCAGAAATCCCACTCCAAAGCATATAAACTCAAGTCATAGCTTTCAAACTTTTTTAATGATAAAAAACAGAAAACATTTAATAAGATAAAACAGTTATATAATATAAAAGTTTCCCAAAACATTAGTTTTGCTTACTTTGTGCAATGCAGTCTGATTTTTAAGTTTTTTTTTTCCTCCCCTCTCCTCTTCTTTCCACTGTCTTTCTTTCCCTTCTCTTCCACTGAATTTTATTTATTTAATTAAATAATATTCTCACCACCTATTAAGAGTATTTAATGATCCACTAATGGATCAAACTCTTAATTTGAAAAATGCCTCCTGAGAAGAAGTATTGTTCTTGTTGCCAGAAACACAAAAATGTGCAAAGCAATTTCAGCAAGAGCAGAAAAGTGGAACTATCGCAAATGACATGGTTAAAGGGGGCAGTCATAAAGTGGAATAGTAAATATGAAGGAGAGTTAGTGAACTATAGGTGTACTTATCATCTCAGATGTTTCTCAAAAATCAAATGAGTAAAAAACAACCTCCAGAAGAATATGTATAGTATATCTGTATTTATCTGTTGGTCAAAAACCAACTGAATAATGAATTACTTAGAAATCATATATGTATATAGCAAAGTTGTTTAAAAAGAAGGAATGATTTATGCAAAATTTAGAATGACTTTCACTTAGGTGGAGAAGAAAGTGGAGGAAGGATAACGCATATGGAAAGATGAACAGTGTGAGCTTCATAAATACCAAAAATACTTCATATCTTAAGCTGTGTGCTGAGTATATGATTTTTTAAATTTTATTTTACAAACTGTATATCTGTATGTTATTTTACATATGCAATATGGTATTAAGAATAATAAAAACAAGCAATATGTCAGAGAGAGATTCAATATTTTATATACAATGATGTTCACAACTAAGTTAAATAATAGTTAAAATGGGTAACATAAAAAGGCCAAGAATAAGGAAGAATAATCAAAGTATCATATATCCACATATAAAAATGTTAAAACTATGTTTTCAATAAAATTAATTATAAGTACTCATGATATACTTCACACAAAAAGCACATGTAACTGTATATACAGTGTGATATTATTGTGTATATATATATATTTTTGTATGTACACATTTATATATTTATATATATTCAAAACATTAGGAATCACACCAATGGGATAATATCATGATAATGATTTTGATTTTTTTCTATAAAATTTTCAAATCTGTAATCAGAATAAACTACTTTTTAAACTATAAATGGTAAATGAGTCATTTTAAATGAATCAAATTAAAAAGAATAGTCTAGTGCCCTTTCTGCTAATCCCCACAAAAGTATTAATAAAGTATAAGAGAAGCTTCCATAATACATTCCCAGAAGGGTCTTTAATATAGACACCTCATTAAATTAATACAAGAATAAACCATGGTTAGTTGTAGTTTAGCCTCCGTACTTGGTTATGCCAATTTCTCGGGAAAAAAAATTCACAAAGTGGAAATATAGCTTTTTACTCCCAGTGCATAAAAGGGACCAAGTACCGTAGGCTAAAAGATCCACTAAGCATGTTCTTTCTCACACAGGTCTTATTTCTGAGAGTATGAGAATAATGAGTAAGCCATTTCGCCCAGCAAAACTGTTAAAATAAAGGTCTTTGTCATTTAGAGTTGTTACTTATCAGCTTCATGGTCTGACTATGGAAGATACTTAGTTCTCTGACTTTGAACTAATTATTCCAGATATTAGATAAATACATTATCTATAGCATTCATGCTGATATTTTGAAAGAAGACACCCAGATGATTAATAAAAATTTAAAGTATAAAACATTAACAGATATTAAAACCACAGCAAGTTGTTATATGGGAATAATCTCCTGACAATGGGTCTCAATTTTTAAAATTCATTAACAATCCCTGCCTTTTAATTTGAATGCTTTAACCAATTTATATTTATTATAATCATTGACTTAGCTTAGATTTACCATCTTGACGGTGGATTTTTATTGATCTTACATCTTTTTTTGTTTTCTTTTGTTTTTATACTTGTTTTTTGTCTTCTTTGGTTTTAGTGAAGTAATTATAAATATGGTTGACATTGGCACAATGCAAGATTAGGGATGGTGATCATCCACAGTTGAAAAATTATGTATAACTTGATTCGTCCAAAAAAGTTAACTACTCATAGCCTATTGTTTACAAGATGAATCATCTCAAAAAGGCAGCAACCACAGCTGTGGAGCTCAATTTACTGTACATATCAAGACTCCAACTTTTTATTGTAATCAAATGACTTTTCTTTGCTTCCTGGGATCACTAGTGACATGTTGTATGAGTCTCATGGTGTTATTCAATGTTTATGTCATTGCAGTAAGCATGATGGAAAACACGTGAGAATCGCAAGAGATCACATTTTCTGTGTTGTGCAATTTACGGGAGCGATGAACTGCCCACATGGAGATTGTTAGCGTTACATGGTGCTTTAAGCAGATACTCAGATACTAGCAAAACTTGATTCCACCCCAATAACAACAGGAGCTGGCTACAAAATTATTACAGTAGTACAGTATTTACTACAGTTAATTTTATGCAGTTATAATAGCACACCTTTACATTTGTTTACATTTCTCTTGACTGTGAATGGTATGTATGATTTGTAGATGTTTGTGTGCATAATTTTTGATAAATTTTAGCTTATTATAGATTTGTACGTATTTTGTGGCAGTAAATGATAAAATAGACCAATATTTACACATATTTTATGCATTATTGACATACTTAACTTTTCCTTAAATTTTTCTGTTTCTAGGTAACATAGTTTATCTGTGAGTTTTTTCAAATTATTTCAAATCTCCGAAAATATTCTAATATGTTTATTTTTTTAAATCTATATGTAAGTGGACCTGCACAGGTGAAACCCGTGTTGTTCAAAGATCAGCTGTATTCCATTTTATTTCCCCTGTTTGATTATAAACTGATTGTGCAGAATTATTTTATATATATTTCTAGGACTACAAGTTGTACCTTAACTTGTCTCAGTCAATCTTAAATCAATATTATGAAATGTAGGCATCACATAAGATGTTTATCAGACTTTCCATGTATTTGACTAGTATGCATAAAATAAACCTTGCAATACAGTGTTCTAGTTTTTAAAGTCAATTTACTTTTTAAAAAAATTAAGAAACAGCAAAAACAGTCTTTTATATTTATGCATATGTTTACTAGTTCTGGAATTCTTTCTAAAGATTCTGGATTCTACCTGTTATGAGGCCCCTTTAGCGTGGGGAATCATCTCTACCACTTCATAAAATGCAAGTCTACTGGCAAGAAATTATTTCAGCTTACATTATTTGAAAATGGTTTACTTTGCATTCTCCATTTTGAAAGATAATTTCCCTGGCAATAGAGTCTAAATGAACAGATGTTTTCCCCTTTTCTTTCCACATTCAAAAAAAAATGCCTTATCTGTAAGTGATGTCTTCTCTGGCTATCCTTAGATCTCCTTTTGTCTTTTGTTTTTCAGTTTAGGATACGCATAGGTGTGGAGATCTTTGCGTCTATACCCTTGGGGCTTCGGTGTCTTGTACCTGTGAGCTGTTTTTCATCAGATTTGTGATGTTTCCACTTTCTTTCTTCAGATGGGTTTCTCTTCCCTACTCTCTTCTCCTGACAACCTGATTACATGCATGTTAGGCCCTCTTGATACTGGCACATAGGTCAGTTTTTATGCATCTTTATGTTCTAAGCTGTAATTTAGACAGTTTCTGCAGATGGACTTTCAAATTTAATCACCTTTCTTCAGCTTTTGCCATTCTGCGGTCAAGTCTATCAAATGTGTTTTTTGAATTTCAGATATCATAATTTTGTGATCTAGAATTTCCATTTGGTTTCTTTTTTCTAACTTGCGTTTCTCTGTTCTCATTCTTCATCTGTTCACTCTTTCTTTTCTTTTCCTGTTATAAATACTTCAATATCTTTATACTAATTATCTTCAAAATTCTGTTTTCTAGCTCCAGTTCTGGAACCAGAAGAACATTCTGTTGGTGTCTTTCTTTCTCTCATTCGTGAGCCTCATGTCACTTTGCACGTCTGAATTTTTGATGATGTATAAAACATTGTAGATAGAAGGCCATTTAAATATAAAGTATTCTAACGTTTTGTTCCATGTTTATCTTATTTCCACAGAATGTGAGCTCTCTTCTGTGTCTGTGGAGTCACATGAGGATGTAATCATCAGTCTTTACCAAAGGTCATGTTGGACCAGGGCTACACTGTTACTTTCATGAGAACGAGCTCGCCTGCACTGAGGCCAGCCTCACTGTGGCCACAGTGGAAGGACCAGTCTACTATATTTCATCACAGAGTGTTGGATCCAGAAGGAGGCTGGGTTCAGCTGTATCAGGCCCTCAATTCCACACACCATGAGAATAAGCAAGATTGTGCAAATTCTGTTTTTCAGTTTCTTTCACTGGCTTTTTCTCTTTTCCTTTTTCCATAAAGTTGATGTTGTGCCATGGATAATATTCAGCATAAACAAATTATTGTTTCAATTGGTAATCTTCCAGATTCTAATCCATCCCACCATGTCCACCATTGCTAATAGCTTGGCTGAACTTACGCTGACCTTGGAGAGTCTAATATTCTTTAAAAGGCCTTCCTCTTCTGCTTCTATGACTGGGAGACCTGCATTTTGTCCCCCAGAACCTCCATGGCTCTCTGATGATATACAAAGCATTCCTCTTACCTAAGTCGGTTCAGCAATGCCTATGTTTCCACCACTCATGGATATTCTCATAGAGAAGGATAGCTATCCTACATCCACTCTTCTTCCAAACTTTCTTGTTCTTTCCATAATCAAGCATTACAATTACACATTGTGTTAAAATATGAATGCATAATGTAAGAGCATATACCAACATTAACAATCGTATATAACAGCACTGACCATGAATTCAGGTGACGCTCTATGCATCTTGCTTTATGTTTACCGTTCAGAATACATAAAATACATTTATTGTAGGTATTAATACATTAATACATATTTAATTGTATGTATTTAAATACATTAATACATATATTAAAATTTGCTTTAACGTATGTATTAATGTATTTAAAAACTTTTCACCTTAAAAAATAAAATTCAGAATACAAAAATACATTAAAGCAAACTCTAATGCGTTTTAAATTGTTAGCAATGTGGCAGGTGATAACAGAGAATGTTGTTTTCTGTTAAAATAGACTCTAAATAACCTTAGGGGAGCATGAGTGTGTCACTATTTACCGAAGCAGCTGTGGCTGTAACTCCATGTGTTAGGTCGCCATGGTGATGAAGTCAAGATTGTGGTTTCATCAGGGGGGACCAATTAGTTTCACCCTGTTCTCCAGTGACGCGTGACATTCCCCTTCCTACTCACTTGGCTAACTTCGTTGCAGGGACACAGTGAATGCAGCACACACATGTCTGTGAATCATGCCTGCTCATGTACGTGTCTTCATACAAACGATTAAATGTTTATGTAAATACTGATACTATGTAGATATTATTGCTACATAAAATAAGTTGAAGTTCATGATGGTTGGCGAGGAAACTACTCAATGACACAAGATACAGTCCTTTAGTGCACAGCAATGTTTTTGTATTGTCAAATCATGTTTGTATTAAAAATGCCTGGGTCTTCACTCAAAGGAGGCTTTCCTCACATATTGTGGAACTGATATTGTCTCTCTAAATATGGACACTTACAACGAGTTAATTATCTCTATTTGAAAAGTTATTTTAAAATACTTGCTGAGCTTTTTACTTGATGAGAGCTAAAATGATGAAAGTGACTGGAAGTTACAAGCTAGCCTGACTAACGTGCTACCAGATGGTTCACGAGCGACAACGTGCTGATATTCCAACTGAGCGTTGCCTTGAAGAATTACGGCAGAAGTCTGGTGTAGCTGCTGTGCCTGGAATGGAACGCACAGGGGGTGGATTTTCTACCTTACCTTAGAAGAAGCGAAGCCCTGCACAGCAAGACTGACAGCCGCTCACAAACTGCTGTGTGCTTCTTAAATCACCTTCGTGGGGTCTCTTTCTCTCTTCATGCACAGGGACACTCTTCTATACACACAGCTTTAAATTAAATAGAAATAATCCTCTTTTGTTAGTTTATTGGAGTTATCATTAAAATTAAAAAACAAATACTCTATGCAGACATACTCAGAAATGTTCCCAAACTTCAACCCTGAAAAATGACTATATGCTTTAGATATAAAATACTTGCAAAACTTTGTTGAGAGCTGATTATCCTTAGACGAGACCATAGTTTGAATGGCTCTGCATGTGGCTCGAGTTGCAAAGAGAGAAATCAAACTCACCGTCCAAGTTTCTTCCGAAAATGAGAATAAACACTGAGACTGTTACCTTCCACTGGGCATTTTCCACTGAGTCCTGTTTTGTTTTTTTTCTTCCTTGAGCCACTTTGGCTTTCTGCTTTTAAATTTTTGTTTTGTTTTTTGATGTCATTTAATTTTTTGTTTTATTTTGTAAAATGTATGATCTGTGAACACATCCTACTTTCATATCAAGGTTATCATTTCTGAATAACCCTGCATAATTTTATTTACTGGTTTGATAAGGCCTTTCTTACATGAATCTTGGAAATAAGAATTATGTGATCAGTAAGCTTTATCTGTAATTGTCACTAGGTAATTTAGTCAATTCCATCATCCTGGGAGATAAAATAATATCTTTTCCTATGTCTTGAAAAAGGAAGGGAAGTGACTTGTGAATGTATTTAAGAAAATAACTGATATTTTAAAAATCATTCTATCATTGATGCATTTTGTTATGACTATGAGGCTTCCTAAGTATCATTAGAGTCTGTATTAGATTAAGAGATAGTTAAAATGTGCTGCATAACAGAAAAATAGAATTTTAAAGATTGAGGGAAAGGATATCAGAGGAAGCTAAAAGGCAAGGCATCCCATTACCGGATTATCATACATTCTAAGTTGACAAGGGAATTGGAAAAAGTTTACTTCAAGGAGCAAAGAGGTCTACTATTCATTGTTAAAATATCCAGCTTTCATCATCTGCGTAGGCTGTAATACCCCACCACCTGTGAGTCTGTAAGGAGCCTGTGTCATAGGAAAAGACAGTGTGGTGAGAAGTTATCACACTGGGGCACCTGGGATTCGGACCTCAACCAACATATGGATTTTGGAGGAAACACCGACCAAGCATTTCCTTCCTTTCTCTCTCTCTCCATATGCACACGTACGTACACACAAACACAAACATATACACACACACACACACGTATATATATACAAACGTTTCCTCCCTTTCTCCATATGCGCATGTACACACACACAAACACACATACACACACACATATATACATACAAACACATTTTCTCCCTTTCTCTCTCTCTCCATACACACACACATATGTATATATAAACACAAACATTTCCTTGCTCTGTCTCCACACAAACACACACACACATATGTATATACAAACACACACATTTCCTCCCTTTCATTCTCTATCCATATGTGTACACACACACACAGACACACATATATATACACACACACATATGTATATACAAACACAAACATTTCCTCCCTTTCTCCATACACACACACAAACACATGCATACACACATACACACACACATATATACACACACATATATACATACAAACACAAACATTTCCTCTCTTTCTCCATACACACACACAAACACATGCATACACACATACACACACACATATATACACACACATATATACATACAAACACACACATTTCCTCCCTTTCGTTCTCTATCCATATGCGTACACACACACACACAGACACACATATATATACACACACATATATGTATATACAAACACAAACATTTCCTCCCTTTCTTTCTCCATACACACACACAAACACATGCATACACACATATACACACACATACACATATATATACACACATATGTATACACAAACACAAACATTTCCTCCCTTTCACTCTCCATACACACACACACACATACACATACACACACACATATATGTATATACAAACTCAAACATTTCCTCCCTTTTTCTCTCTCCATACACACACACACACACACACACACACACACACATATATACACACACATACACACATATATATGTATATGTATATGGTTTCATTTTGCTTAACAATTTTGTCTTCAATTCAGTCCCATAAATAATTTCTTTTTTTTGCTTAACCAGAAAAATGAGTGTTAACATTTTTTCCAC
>PVKV010024058.1:0-32152 GCA_004027835.1 Alouatta palliata
CAGTTTACAATAGCAAAGACCTGGAACCAACCCAAATGCCCATCGATGATAGACTGGACAGGGAAAATGTGGCACATATACACCATGGAATATTATGCAGCCATCAAAAACGATGAATTCACATCCTTTGTAGGGACATGGATGAACCTGGAAACCATCATTCTCAGCAAACTGACACAAGAACAGAAAATCAAACACCACATATTCTCACTCATAGGCGGGTGTTGAACAATGAGAACACATGGACACAGGGAGGGGAGCATCTCACACTGGGGTCTGTCGGGGGGAAAAAGGGGAGGAACAGCGGGGGGTGGGGAGTTGGGGAGGGATAGCATGGGGAGAAATACCAGATATAGGTGATGAGGAGGAAGGCAGCAAATCACACTGCCATATGTGTACCTATGTAACAATCTTGCATGTTCTTCACATGTACCCCCAAACCTAAAATGCAATAAAAAGTATATATATTAAAAAAAAAAAAACTAGAAGAAAACGTAGGCAAAACCATCCAAGACATAGGTGTAGGCAAGGACTTCATGACTAAAACACCAAAAGCAACGGCAATAAATGCCAAGATAGAAAAATGGGATCTAATTGAAATTCAGAGGTTCTGTACAGCAAAAGAGACCATCATTAGAGCGAACCAGCAACCAACAGAATGGGAAAAAAAATTCGCAATCTGCCTGTCTGACAAAAGGCTCATATCCAGAATCTACAAAGAACTGAAACAGATATACAAGGAAAAAAACAACCCCATTCAAAAGTGGGCAAATGATATGAACAGACACTTTTCAAAAGAAGACATATATGAGGCCAACAAACATATGAAAAAATGCTCAGCATCATTAGTCATTAGAGAAATGCAAATCGAAACTACATTGAGATACCATCTCATGCCAGTTAGAATGGGAATCATTAAAAAATCTGGAGACAGATGCTGGAGGGGATGTGGAGAAATAGGAACACTCTTACACAGTTGGTGGGTGGGTAAATTAGTTCAACCATTGTGGAAGACAGTGTGGTGATTTCTCAAGGATCTAGAAATAGAAATTCCATTTGACCCGGCAATCCTATTACTGGGTATATACCCAAAGAACTATAAATCGTTCTACTATAAAGACACATGCACACGTATGTTCATTGCAGCACAGTTTACAATAGCAAAGACCTGGAACTAACTCAAATGCCCATCAGTGATAGACTGGACAAAGAAAATGTGGTACATATATACACCATGAAATATGACATAGCCATAAAAAAACAATGAGTTTGTACCCTTTGCAGGGAGTTGGATGAATCTGGAAACCATCATTCTCAGCAAACTGACACAAGAACAGAAAGCCAAACACCGCATGTTCTCACTCATAGGTGGGTGTTGAACAATGAGAATATGTGGACTCAGGGAGAGAAGCATTACACACTGGGGGCAGTTGTGGGGGTAGAGGAGAGACAGTATGGGGTGTGGAGGGTGGGAAGGGATAACATGGGGAGAAATGCCAGATATAGTATACACCTAAAGTAAAATAAAAATTAAAATAAAAAAAATAAAAGAACTTCTGCCTCTCAGAGCAGTGCCCCTTATGACTCCCGGCAGCCTTCCTTGGCCTCTTTCCTTGCCTGTCCTCAACATCTTCATGCCCAGGCCTAGGGCTTATGGGATGAATCTCAATGACTGGGATAAATATCCCGGCACTCACCAAAGGACTTAGATCCTGACCTGGTTCTCACTTGGTCTGTGGGGCAGGAACAAGGGTAGAAAAGATCAACTGAAATTAGGCTGCAAACTGACCCCTGCCCTCTGGAAGCTTCCTAAGTATTTCATCTTCCTACTTGCTCACACCAGGAATGAATGATCTGTTGGGTTTAACACACATCAGCCTTGATACATTCCTGTATTTTTATCAGGCTTAGTGCTTTCCTGATGCTATAGAAAGTTTTGTTTTGTTGTCCCTTTTCCCCATCTAGGCATTTTGTCTCCCTGGCTGGAACTGTAAGTGATTCAAATCAGAGACTGTGAAATGTCTGCATTTTTTATTCCCCACTCCACCCTCTGTGCCTGGCATGGCATCAGTGACTCTTTATGGCTGAATGGATGAATGCCTCCCTTTAGCACTGCACCTGACTTGACTGACTTCTCTTGGATGGTCCAGGTAAGAGTTGGGCTTCTGAGGGTTTGAGTGGAGGACCCTGCCCTCAGGGAGCCTCTGCACATTGGATGTAATTAGTCTCACTCGTGATCTGTCTCCACAGGAGTCATGCAGTCCCTATCTCCTGATCTTGGAAGCCAAGGCCTCCACTGATAGCTGGAATTAACCTTAGTAATAAATCCACCTGATATTTGTGGATAACCTGCTGGATATCAGGCATTGGGTTACACTGATGGGTTTTATGTGATCCTCATAAAAACTGCAGTGAGTGACCATGTCCACTTTATAGCTAGAGAAACAAGCATGGTAGGAACTTACCCAGGGTCTTACCACAGGTAACCGAGAGGTATCCCAGGTCTGCCTGAAGGTGAGCCCATGCTCTCAACTCCTCCCCATGCAGGGAATGCAGGCTCTCCCCTCCTGCATTCAGACATGCTCCTCCTTATCTACTGGTCTCCCTGGGTCCCTCCACCAATGGTGAGGTGTTTCTGTCAGTCATGGGAATCATTCCCCACAGGTCCAAGGGGGATGCTTCTCATTATTTCAAGGTCTCCAAAAGGCTGGCTTCCTTTTCTCTCCTATCACGTGGTCCTCACTTAGTCCTCACTATTCTCATCCCTCCCACTAGCCACCACTCCCTCCAGTCACCAAACTGCTCTGTCGGCAGCTCCTGACAGCTCAATAGAGAGCCAACACTGCTTCTTCCCTTCCCTTCCCTTCCCAAGCATTATTATTTATTTTTGCTCTAAGTCATATGATAATTATAATGGCAGGTCCCTGCCTGCTGTTTCTATAAAGTACTCTTATATCTTCAACAACAAAGTGGAGAGAGAAAGCCTCATCACTTTAAGAGGTAATTTCTGCCTGCACTGATGCAAAGTCAGATGGCCAAGCCATGCAATGCTTACACATTTAAGTCTGACCTCAGTTACCAGGCAAATGGAAGAGAAAGTAATTAATTTATTTAATGGCTCAGAAATATACCCAAAAAAGAGGATGGGGGTGGGCAGTAGTGAGTATTTAAATCAGCAGGTTGGGGAGTTTAATTTCTCTGCATTCATTAAGCTTTAAGATCCATCTGACATGCTTTGTTATAATACAGTGGCCCACTGGAGGAAGACTATTATCAAGTTAGAAAATGATAAATTAGAGGGACAAAGGTTATTTATTTCTTGAGCTGCTATTTGAAAATTCTCGGCATAGATTTCTCATTGAAAGGGCAAAAAGATGAAGATATTTGTTTCCCCCTGTTAGGCAGCATTAAGAAGAGAAAGCAAAATGTTTTCCCCAAACCACTCTGACAATGTCACTTAGCAGGTGCACCTTGCTCTGAGTTCCAAGCCTTCCTCTAAGATTGATGACACTGGCGAGAAAGCTGGCCTGAACTCCCTGGGGCTTGACTCCTTCCAAGTGCCCTCAAATCAGGATTTCTGGAAGTTATTGATGAAATCAGGAAATGAGAAGTCTCTTGCCTATATTTCATTTCATTTTTAAGGCAGACAACGCAGTGCAGATGGAAGCACGTGTACTGGGATTCAGTCCCAGCCCTGCCATCGACTGCTATGTTGAATTGACACATCACTCAGTATCTCTACGCTCTCTCCCCTGTTAAAAAGGAGTACAAATATCTTGCAAGAGGGTGGTGGAGAGTTGAAATTTGGCGTGGAGTATGTGCATATACCTCTATGTAGCACAGCACAACCCTTGACACACAGTGAGGTGCTCAAGAATTGCACCTGATGTCTGCCTTCCGTGTGCTGGGTCCTGGCTCCTTTCTCATGCCCAGCTTGAGTTTAGGAATACTAGTTGGCTGTCTCCTCCAAAATGGTGCATTAAAAATCATGTAGATTTCACTTAGATTTCATGGGGCGAGAAGGAAGAGATTTTCCATAGCACACAAAACAGCAGAACTGTCATGAAATTTCCCATCAGACATTTCAAAGAAAATTGCACATCACAGTCTACATGATGGTGGCCCTTGGAGATGTGAGGTGCACAGCCTTCTGCTCTTGCCTCTGTTAGCTTCTCTCCTAAAGGCAATGATCTCGTGTCCTCTCCCTTTAGAGGAGAACTTCTAAAATCATTTCTAGTATACCGTCACATCGACATTGGATATACCTTCATACTTCACTAATAAATGGCTCACTAACTGATCTGGGGAGACCCCTCTGTGATTCTCTCACATCCTTACAGTGTCCTCTCCTCACCCACTGGTTTACCAAAATATGTGTACAAGACACACATGTCCCTTAAAGGAGAGTAGTGAAGCTGGTGGTATTGGGAGTATGACAACATCTGAGAAAATGTCTTTTCAATATGGCTCACTCATACCCACCAGAGAGGCACAGAGTGCCTGCTGAAGGTCTGCAGGCTGACAGAAGGAATCTTTGCAGCACTGCGTTCTAAGTGTGGAGACAACACCTCTAAAAGAGGATGAAACATTCTAGCAGGTACAGCAACAGCTTCTCAGGGACTCAAAGCCACTGGGCAATAATGGCCCAAGGCTTGTGGCTCTAGGCATTGTGAAGGAAGTACACATCAAAGTTGGAGCTATAATCCATCGAGCCTCAGAACCACATAACGTTACAGGGGACCCTCTCAGTTTACAAAGAAGCTTGTTTGCTGCTGTTTTGAATAAACCTCAAAGGAGAGAATACATTTGGAAATAAAAAATTTTGGAATTTCTATTTTGTATAAAGAGCATTTTACCCTGCAACAGCATTTTTGTGTATCTTTTCTTGTTTTGTTTTGAGACGTTGCCTTACTCTGTCACCAGGCTGGAGTACAGTGGCACAATCTTGGCTTACTACAACTTCCACCTCCTGGGTTCAAGTAATTCTCCTGCCTCAGCCTCCTGAGTAGCTGGGATTACAGGCATGTGCCACCATGCCCAGTTAATTTTTGTATTTTTAGTAGAGACGGTTTTACTATGTTGGCCAGGATGGTCTCGATCTCTTGACCTCGTGAGCCGCCCACCTTAGCCTCCCAAAGGGCTGGGATTATAGGCGTGAGCCACCGCACCCAGCTCTGTATCTTATTTCACTTTCTTTTAACAAAAATTCTGTTAAGTTTATTGTCACCATTTTATGGATGAAGAAAATAGTGTTCAGTAATTTGCCAGAGAATATATATCCAGGAGGATATTCCAAGCCTAGTGTCTTTCTTACAGTCTTACAAGTCTTAAAAACTCAGAGAACAAATACAAATCTAACAAAGTGGTGTTTCTAACTCTTACAAACACCAATGGTTGTGTTAGTTCTCTAATGCTATATAATTAAATGACACCAGCTTAGCCACTTAGGGCAGTACCCATTTATTATCTCATAGTTCTGTAGGTAAGAAGTCTTGGGTGGCTGGACTTGGTCCTCTGCTTGGGGTCTTGAGGTGTCAGTAGAGCTGTGTTCTTTCCACAAACTCATTCAGTTGATGTGATGGTTAACATTAAGTGTCAACTTGATTGGTTTAAAGTATGCAAAGTGTTGTTTCTGGGTGTAGGCTGTTGCTAAAGGAGAGTAATATTCCAGTCAGTGGAGTGGGAGAGGAAGACCCATCCTCATTGTGGGTGGGCACCATCCAGTCAGCTGCTGGTGCAGCTAGAAAAAGCAGACAGAAGAAGGTGAGATAAGCTGACTTGCTGAGTCTTCTGGCTTTCATCTTTCTCCCACGCTAGATGCTTCCTGCCGTTGAACATCAGACTCCAGGATCTTTGGACTTCAGACTCTTAGACCTACACCAGTGGTTTACCAGGGGCTCTTGGGCCTTCGGCCACAGGCTTAAGGCTGCACTGTCAGTTTCCCTACTTTTGAGGCTTTGGGACTCAGACTGAGCCACTACTGGCTTCCTAGCTCCTCTGTTTGCAGATGGCCTATCATGAGACTTCACCTTGTGATCATGAGACCACCGTGTGATCTTTCACCTGTAAGTCAATTCTCCTTAATAAACTCCCTTTCATATACAGAGATACCCTATTAGTTCTGTCCTTCTAAAGAAGCCTGACTAACATGGTTCATTGGCAGAATTCAGGTCCTTTGTAGGACTGAGGTCCCAGGTCTTTGCTGGCTGTCAACCAAGAGCTTGTTTTTCAGCTTCTTAAGGGTGCCTTCATTCCTTCTCATGTGCCCTGCTCTATTTCAAAACCAGTAAGGGTTAGAATAATCTCTTCTGCCAAATCTGTTTCACATCTTTTGCCTTTTAAAGGGCTCCTATGATTAGAGCAGGCCCACTCAGATAATCTCCACATTTTATTTTATTATTTAGAGACACAGTCTTGCTCTGTCACCCAGGATGGAGTGCAGTGGCTCTATCTCAGCTCACTGCAACCTCTGCCTCCCAGGTTAAAGCGATTCTCCTGCCTTGGCCTGCCAAGTAGCTGGGACTACAGGCTCCAGCCAGCATGCCAACCTTTCTGTATCTTTAGTAGAGAAGGGGTTTCACCATGTTAGCCAGGATGGTCTTGAATTCCTGACTTCGTGATCTGCCTGCCTCAACTTCCCTAAATGCTGGGATTGTAGGCATGAGCCACTGTGCCCGGCCTAATCTCTATATTTTAAAGTTAACGGACTAGGGGCTTTAATTCCATCTGCAAAATCCCTTCCTAGCAGTACCTAGATTCATGTTCAGATAACCAGCAACAGGAATTTTGTGGTGGTGGTGGGGTGGGGCATCTGTAAAATTCTACCCATCACCATGGTTCTCCAACTTTAGTTAAGAATCACCTGGATTTCTGGTTGTCAGTGTCAATACTTGGCACTATTTCTAGAGATTCTGGTTCCCCTATCTGGGACAGAGCTCAAACATCTCCACTCTTAACAGGCTCTTTTCCCCACTCCTGGCCCTACTGAGACTCTTATATGGGTAGTCCTGCACCATGTTTTCAGAATCATTATTCGACATTTAGCTATGCCTATGATAATTTCTCAAACCTACCTAAGCACCAGGCCTCATCCAATTCTACAAGTATTAACTCATTGAATCCACAACAAACACTCTTTAGTTTGATACTGCCATTAGCTCAATTTTACAGGCCCAGAGAGATTAAGCAACTTGCTTAATGTCACACAGATTGTAATTGATAGAGCTGGGATCTGAACTTGAGCAGGTGGGCTCCAAAATCCCCGTCCCTAACCATTATACTCTATTGTAAATTAGAACATACCTTTGTTTCATGAGACCTGAACAAAGTACAGACCAGATTGGGAACCAGCTCAGAAGACCATTTTTCAGGTGTTACTGACATCTGGTGTGGGTGAGTGTGCAGGAAGATTTTAAGGTGAAAGAAGGAGAGGGCTTGGCCAGAACAATTCTAGACCATCTCAGATATGCCACCTGCCCGTTCCTGGAAAATGCTGCAGACATGCACTTACATCATTTCTGATGTTTGCTTTACTTAGCTTCTGGTCTTATTAAAACTTATGACTGGGGGATGACTGTAGGAAAGCAGTATGATAAAGAAGGCGTTTATCCTAAAGAAGCCAGGTTTTCCCAGGATTGAGGAATCCGTGCTATCTGCAAGGTTCAAAGATGTCCTCCCATGGGATGCTGACCAGAGCATCAGCTCAAGAACTGGCTTCCTTCCCCAACAATGGACAGGGATCCAATATCACATGACTGCATCTAATGTCATCATTATTCACTCACTTACCTCCACGAGACTTGCACAGTTCCAGCTTCTCCCTCATCCATGTTAGTGGACATCATCCCATCCTTCTCAACACAGCATGGCAGTGGAACAAGGGCTAAGACTTGGGGTCACTGCTCCAAAAGAGTCACTCCCCCCTGTATCCTATGCTTGCTGAGTTGTTCTGGTTCTCTTGGTGACAACATCAGGGTGCTCTTTAGCTGGCAGGGCCATAGCCACATGGCTCCATATGTGGCCTTGGAAATGCTGATGACTGGCAAGAGACTCCCAGCTGAAACCCACAAGCTGGCCCAAACCCAGAGCATAGGTAGTGGGTTGTTGGGTGCGGCATCCAGCCCTCAAAGGGACCCTACCAAAAAGGACCAAGGGCTCTGACCTCCTTACTACCCATCCCCAAACACCACACACCTTCACTTCGCAGGTGGTCCACACAGTGTTCTGCCTAGTTACTGATATAAAAAAAAATAATAACTTGAATAGCTTTAAATTGATCATGATGTGATAAATGATCTGTTATATTACACAGTCTCTGCAGGGACTCATCTTTAAAGAGCCAAGTCCTACCACCAAATAGTAATTAGGAAGGAATCACAAGCATTATTTACATCTCTTGAAGATTGTGAAAGGGATCTAATTAATAAGCCACAGTAACTCTTTTTAAAGCCCTTTCTTCTGTTATCCAATTCTCTCCCATCCTACAGAAGCCTGCACACAATCCTTAGAACTCCCCCCAGACTCACAGCTGAGCGGCTTCTCTTCTTTCTCTCCTTCCCTTCTCTCACAGCTCCTTAGCATGTAGGTCAATGTAGCATCTCTATCCCACCCAGCCCCTTCCATCTCTCTTCTTGGGCCAAATCTCTTTCTGTAAATTATGACAGATTTAGAAGTCTGTTGGCACAAACTTTACTGTTCCCTAGCGAACAGTAAAGGAGGTGTGTGTCTGTGCAGTGGTAGAGTTGTACAGGTAAGGGGCTGGGGAATGGAGCACTAGTCTAAGAGAAAAGCCAATCCCTGTCTCATTAATACAAGTGAAAAGGAAGGAAAAAATATAAAACAAAAGCTAAGTGGAATACAAATTGCAGTGCAAAGTTTATATATAGCTACAATGTACTTAGCACTTTCACACCCACTATTCTATTTGGTTCTTACAGCTTCCTTATAAAATTGCTCTAGAAAATATCCTTAATACATATTTATCAAGAAGATACAAAAGCCCAGGAAGCTAACAACTCATCCGGACTTGGCTAAGGGAGACCTGGCTAAGAAACTTCCAAATCAGTAGCCCCTTTAGAAAGAGAGAGGGTGAAAGCATTCTGGCATATTGAGAGAAGAGGAAGGTGAATGAAGAAATCTTGGGATTCAGGAAAATTATTGGAACAGGAAAGTGATATTATAGGAATGATTAAAACTCAAATGAATGAACATTCCAAGAAGGAGGCTGCCCTGCCTCACACACCTCTAGCCTTACTGCCCAATACACTTTGCTTTGGCTGCTTGACAGGCAGAACCACTTCCTGAGCCTTCCAGCTGCACCTGCCATACAGGGTATCTCAGGGAAGAGCGAGGTAGGGCAGCTGAGAGGGGGTCTCCATTGGAGCCCTACTTCATGCCCTGTCTTTCCAAAGCAGCTATGGCACAGCTCCTCCATGCCTCCATCCTTTCTTTTCCTGACCCACCACACACACATACATGCACACACGCATGCACACACACACACACACACAATTTGCATGTAGGCTCAAACAGGCTTGCATGCACATGTCTGTCACCAGGGATTAATTGAAGCCAATTCATAATTCATGCCTAATAGCACTTTGTGTCAAAATTAGTACCTGGCAGCACCACAAAGCTTCAAAAACCTCTTTATTGCCTCTTGACCCACCCTCACTATCTCTCCATGACCCCACCCATCTGCTGGTGATGAGCCTCCATCTATCTGCTTCTAAGCCAGATGAGTAGAGACTCCCTCCCTGGCACAGAGGCAGAGGGTAGCAACAAGCCACAAACCTAGACTCTAGTATGTGTCCTGCAGAACCCTTTAGGAACGCTGAAAATGTACTACACAGAGTACTGGGCCCTATGATGAGATGAATAGGCTTCTCCCTCTGTAGCTGAGAACAACAAAATCTACCCAGGTGGAAAACCACTGCATTTGCTACAGTTAATCATCTATCATCTCAGATTGTGGTTTCTATGCCAAATGACTAGTACGGAAATTATATCATGGAGGAGCTGAGAAGAGACCAAGCACACGTGGGCAACTGGCTTCTCTGAGCCTTAAATAAGAGCAGAATTTAGTATCAGGAGAGGTGGGGAGTCTGTGGGCAGGAACATCTTTGGAATGACCCAGACAAGGGGTGATGAGAATGTAAATAAGAAAGACGATTGTAGAAAATCAAAGAACTAAGAAGAGCCAGGTAAGGTTTAGTACAGATCCCAAGGGGACGAGCATGTTGATATTGGTTAAATCATTGTATTGTCTGAGGTGGCCCAGAGTCAAAGGCAATCTAGAGTGCCTGTCTTAAGGGAAGGGGACAAGTAAAATGTGTGGAGGCACACCAGCCCAGCATGCAGGAGTTCAAAGCGATGAGCTGACCTAGATGTCTGCAGAGAAAATGTAGCTAAATCTAAATGGAAAAAAATTAGAAGCAAAATAAGGCTTATTACAAAATATTCTTTATGTCAACCAAAGCACATGAACACACACAATACTAGAAGGACACATATCCAGCATATCAGAGCAGGTGTCCAGGCAGGTGAGGGGAGTAGGAATGAAAATCAGAGAATGAACAGGGGAAAATAAATGGGAGAAGAGCCTTGTGGTGAATGATGTTGGTAGTGCCGAGAACTGAAGTGTGTGATTAACTCAACCCTGTATGAGCCCAAAAGGCAGATAAATAATTGCATATATGCATACATAAATTTATGCAAACACTGAAACATACAAGCAATAGTTTGGAGGGTGTTATGGAGAACTGCATGCAAGTGAAGGGAAAAAGAAAGAGAAGGGGTAAAGGACGCCAGGTGTTGGCACCTGCATGACTGGCACTGTTCTTGCCTCTAAAATGAGAGTGGCATCTTCTTCCCTTCCAACTTCAGTTCTATGAACACTTGTCTTGACCAGTTACCACATTCTAAGAAAACAACCTTTGTCATCAGACTGATTGGTATATAAGTCACTTATTACTTTCTGTATAACACAGAAAATTGTTTAACCTCTTCGTCTCTGCAAAAAGAACAATAATACTTCACATAGTGCTCATAGGACTTCCATGAGCTAATCAAAGTGGAAGAACTTTGTACAGAATTTGGCTCAGTACATAAAATGTTTTTTATCTGACTGCCCTGGACCCAGGGACCATAATTTTTGGCCAACATCCTCTGTGTGGCCACTGACAAAAATGAGAGCAGAGCTTTGTGGAAGACAGTGATAACCTCAGATAAGTGCTGGAAGGCTCTGCTTTTCTGGAGGAAGACACAGAAATAGCCCATTGGGCTCAGAGCAGACCCTCATCTCCTTGGTCCGTGGGAGGGCAGCATCCCCAACTGACTGTGTGCCCGCGGTCTAACAAAAATCCACTGAGAAAGGCTGGGCTCCTTTATACCCAATGTAGCTGCACATTTTCATCTTTTTTATGTGTTTGGGATGTTACATTAATTGTGATGGATGTTCTCTTTGTGCTCACGCTGAGGGGTGGATGATGAAGCCATAATGTAAGGTAATATGTCTATTAAACATTTAAAATAACCCGCCTGCTAGATGATTCCTCACTCCTCTGGCAGATTCAAGCTTCTTGGGAAGAAGTTGACTCTAAATTAGAGAGGGAGATAGGGTGGGGGGGAAAGCCAGGGACCCAGAGGATATTCTCTAACTTCTGGAGGGCTAACTAGTCTACCTTTTCCTCTCTTAATTAAGCAACATCTACTGAGCACCTACTATATACCAGGCTTCAATCCTAGCTTTGGATATATATGGATGGTCAATGACTTTGGGATCTCTCAATTTAGGAGAGCTATTACCTGGATTTCATGAACAAAATCATAATACCTAAAAGTCATGAATTATCTTTATCTCTGATGCCCAGATCAGCATTAGAACTCTGAGCTGTGGGTGCATCATTAGAAGTGGCTCTTGGGGCAGCCTGGTCCCCAAATTACAGAAGCAAGATGAAACTTAAGACTCATAGAACCAGGTGATCTCCCAGCCACATCTATCTCTAACAAAACAAGAACTTTAAAGAAACACCAGCCAAAACTGTGGTATCTTCTGCATCTGTGTCCTCATCCAGTGGTCTCTATATTACTAAAGAGGAAGAAATAGCAAGAGGTATGCTTTCACCACAGCCAGAACCTCGGGGCCATGTGGCAATGAGGCTATGAAAGCCGACAGTTTCATGGCTGGAGAGATAGCATGCCAACAGAAGAGAGCACCGTAGGTGAAGACCAACAACCCAAGTATTCGTACTAGCTCTACCACTATCTCAGCTCTTCTTCCTGGGCTCCAAAATCCTATGACTAGCCACAAAAGTCTAGCTTCCTTCCACTGTGGCTCATTACCTATGACTCCCTTTATTGAAAACCAGCCCCTGCCTGCACTACCTCCTCTTGCCCATCCCTACCTCTGCTCCTTCCCTCATTTAGCCCTCTGCCTGCAGTACCTGTCTCTCTCCCATCTGCCTCCAGAGCCCTGTTTGAACTTCCAGATAGACACGATTAATGAAGGAAGATAAACAATATCCTGTGCTATTACCTATTGAAACTAATATCGATAACAACATTTTCATCATCAGCAACCGGAAATAAATAAGATATGATCTGATGCCATAAATTTTGAGTAGTGGTTGCCAAGATAATCAAGAGAATATTTGGGCTGGGAATGGCTTATCACAAGTCCTAACTCCATCCTTCATCCTTTATGCACCCAACAGGTCACATGAGGCCGACAATGTCATTCATAAAAATCTCAAAAATACAACCCCATTTGAAAAGACATAGAATTAAAGTGTGAATACATAGGCCAGGGTAAAGATAAAGAAACATTCTGTGAAAGAGAATATCCATTTACTATTGCAGTAAAATCATCACTCCTAACATATTTTGAGTATCTACTAGGGCATGACAATAACCCAGTACATGCAATATTCTATTTAAACCTCACAAATCCCTGTGATATTATTAGCTGCATGGTATACATAAGAAAACCAGGGCAAGTTAATGCTGACTGACATGCCATTTTAGTAGAGGCAGAAAAACTACTTGGATTTACCATTTTTTAGGATTCTAGTCTAACTTAGGGGAATATTCCAAAGGACAGGGTATTTCCTGACATAAGTAAGATGTACCTTTGATCAGATTTGGTGGTCTCTAATGGTGTATTTTTTTAAAATATCAGAAAACTAGGGCCCAGTTCATCTAACTAACTGTCTCACAGCTCTAGCTTGCCTTTTCTATTGGCTCTGAACCAATGGGAAACTGAAAGGAAGTAAGAACATTATACCTCTAGAATTTGGCTAAAAGGGAAGCCAAAACTGTCTCAATAAAATGGGAAACAAGTGGCCGAGCGCAGTGGCTCATGACTGTAAATCCCAGCACTTTGGGAGGCTGAGGTGGATGGATCATCTGAGGTCGGGAGTTCGAGACCAGCCTGATCAACATGGAGAAACCCTGTCTCTACTAAAAATACAAAATTGGCCAGGCGTGGTGGCACATGCCTGTAATCCCAGCTACTCAGGAGGCTAAGGCAGGAGAATTGATTGAAGACAAGAGACGGAAGTTGCAGTGAGCTGAGACTGTGCCATTGCACTCCACCCTGGGCAACAAGTGCGAAACTACATTAAAAAAGAGAAGAAGAAAGAAGGAAGGAGGAAGGAGGAAGAAGAAGAAGAAGGAGAAAGATGAAAGGAGGAGAAGGAGGAGGAGGAGGAGGGAAACATGTTTAGAAGCACTTGTCCCAGTGTACCACGGCAGTCAGAGTTCCCTACACTTACATGAGCAAGAGGATGAGGTGGGCATGTCATGGTGGCTGTGGAACCTATCACAGGAAAACCAGGAAGGAAAGCATGGGCTACAGGAGACAGAGAAACAACTCATCAGAAAACATAACCCAAGAAACAGAAGAAAAGTTCTAGCAGGTGCTTCAGGCTATGGAATAACTTGATAATATTAATAACATGAATTCTCTGTTTTATAAAGGGCTTTAAGACAACATGCCAAGAGAACAGAATGAGAAGAAAAGAGAGAATGCAGAACTAAGGGAACTAATTGAGGACCACAACAATATCATTACAGAACGAATAATTAGAGCAGCCAAAAACAGAATCGACATGGCTGAAATTTTAATTAAAATCTCAAAAATTCCTGAGTGAATGCAAAGGGAAGGGAAGGAAAGGGGAAGATAGGATGGTTACGGATAAAGTAACAGATATCAAGAGGATACAGAAATGATACAACATATGGGTAAAAAGTGTTCCTGAAATAGAGAACTCAGAAAATACAGACAAGAATTATTCAAAGATATTTTAAAGCTAAACTTCCTTAAATGAAGAAAGAACTGAATAAAAGGGGGTAAATTGAAAAAGCACATCCATTCACAGGAAACACTTATACAGAATGACTAAACTCAAGAAATATCCTGCTTAAATTCTCAAACTTCGAGGATAAAGAAAGGAATTATTCAGTTAAACTTGCAGAAAAAGCAAGAAGAGAAACCAAAGCTGCCTCCAGTTCTCTCCAGAGCAACATCCAGTGTCAGAAAAGAAAGGGGCAATACTTCCAAATTCTGAGACGAAAAAATCATGACCCAGGAATAGTATACACAGACAGAAATCCTAAAATATAAAATGCCATCACAGTTTGGTGTGATGAGGTCCAGCACCCATCCCACCTCCTCAATCCAAACTTTCATGACCACCCGAGCACTCATTAATCTTTTTCTATTCTTATTTCACATGTGTCAATCTCTTCTCTTAGGCTATGCTATAAGCTCTGAACTTTCTGTTGTGGTGAATGCGCACACACACTAGTGCTCTGGAAACAGTTTGTTTTAGTATAATGAAAATGCTCAAGAAACTGTAAAATCCTGTACAGATGAAAGAGACTGTTATCATTGGCTGTGATCCAAATCTTAGCTTTTACCATCCTTCTGCCTCATCCCTTGTCAGCCTTCCTCTCATTATTCTTCCTTTCCAGAAAACAGATTTGGAAAAATCTGTAAAGAAACCGGCCAGTTGGTTATTTTGTTTGGTTTTGTTCTGTTTGCCTGTGAGTGAACTCTGGCTCACAAAGGTTAAGTGACTGGCTTAATAAGGTCACAGGCAAGAAGTAGCCAAACTGAGATTAAAACTCAGCTCTCTTTATTCCTTGCACAGGATGAATGATTCTGGAAAGCCTCCAGCATACCTTCCTGCTAAAGATACTATCTGAGTCAATTTTGAAGGCTGAGGCCAATATATGGCACAAATAAGCTAAGCCCTCTGTGATCTGTATGTTCAGATGTGGTTGTAATTGTTAAAATATTGAAATGCCTCTGAACCAGTTGATACAGAGCTACTGTCTTCTGGGACCTTCCCATTTCCCCAATATCAATTATCACAAGAGTAGTGCCTGGCATAGCAGAGGACCGCAGGGCTCTTTTGGAGTGCCATAGCCTGTGTACATTCTGATTGCCCAGGCTACCATGGTCATTAAATATTGTGAATGTGCCCTTGCAGACACACAGTGAATGTGGAGATAGATATGGCTATGGGCATATAAGGAGACAGAGTTGGAGAAAGAGACAGAGTTAGGCCTCAACCACATGCTCTTGTCCCTAAACCTTTGTCATCTTACAGGGACATGGCCTTGAACACAGGGGTTCTTCTTAATCTGAGATCTATTCTAGTGGCTGGAGCCACTCTAAATACACTCAGCTAACAGGCACTTTCATATTTTCTCTGGAAACATAACACAAAGTCCCCTGTTGGAGAATTCACATTGCAATAAATTTCAGAAAGGTAGAAGATATTAGGACCTATCCCATAAAGTTCTGTTATTGATCAATGAAAATGAAAAGTACAGAGAATGGCTCAGGAATGTGTGAGCTGGTGTCCATGCAGATACACACATCCACACTGTGTGTACTGACAAATTCCCCAAGCGTATCATCTATTCTAATAATTTCAATTTTAAAAATTCCTATTCCATCCCTTTCCAAGAAGTGGTAGAATAAAGGATAGAGGTGTGAATCTCCAGTAAACAGAGTTCTTACTGTTAAATGTTATCAAGTTTGTAAGTTTGTTTCTTTAAGCAATTACAGCCAGAAAAGTAAACAGTTTATAGTGTATTCTTTAGAGTTGATCATATCAGGGCTGATCAACAGGTGTTGCCAGATCTCCAGATTCTTCCACTTGGCAATCCCATTTAAATCCAGATCCATGTTGGAAGGAGTTGACTATGGTGGAACAACTCTAGAATTTAGAGGAATAGGAGGCACCCTTTGGGAATGGTTCTAAATCAGGGTCTTGGGCATCCCTCAACTTATACAGCCAGATACTGAGGCACTGAGGCACTGAGAACATTTAAAGGATTTGTTTTGGGGGCCTGGGAAGAGGGAGATAGAAATGATTTTTCTTTTCAGTAAACACAACGTCATCTCTTCATTCCAGATGTTCACTAGATGCTCATGTTTAATGGTTAACCTGACCAATCAATTCAATTTAATAAGTATTGTGCTGTCTATTTTGTGCAAGAGAGTGCATGGCGCTGTGACTTTGTGATGGATAACTGTGTTATAGTCCATAGTATTGTTAGATTTAAATCTATAAAATACTGTGGCCTATGGTCAATATCTGATTGTTACTGAATTTGTGGTTTACTATGTCTCTCAGAAAAAAACCAGTTATCTAATTAGAAAACAAAATGAAAAGCAAAACAAAATGAGAAGAAAAAAAGAAGACATCAGAAGCTGAAGAAGCAGGGAGTGAAATAAGGAGGCCAGGACTGGACAAAGATTTGTGGTCCAAAAAAGAAACAGGACACAGGTGGGATGAGGTGATGCATAGAAACTGAGAAGCTCAGTCTGTCCTGGTAAGAGACTCAGATTAAAACCATGAAGGTCACTCTTTAGCAAGGCTGGGACTGATGAGATCCTGAGTAAAGAGCTAGACAAGCAAGGTCTGCCATCTGTGGAGAATGAGCTTCCCCATGAATGGTGAGCTTCAGTTGAGAGGAGCCTCACAAGTCCCCTGGAGCTTCACTCTCCATCTGTAAAACGAGGACCAGTGTCCTTCTCTGGTCCATTTGGTAGTGTCTTTGGAAGTAGCAAATAAGACAATGGATGCCTAGTCAATTGTTAAATACATGAAAATGGTCTGATTACCATCCTCAATTGCCTGAAACTGCAAAAGAGATTAGTTTTATTTAACAAGAGATCTCCTTTAAGATGCAAATACATTTCATTCAATTAAAGAAATCAAGTTTATTCTTAGTTTTTGTGATAGGTATGCTCTATGAAGTCTCTACAAACACTGAATTAGCAAATACTGAGCCATTGCTCCTAGGGGAAACACAAGGTGAGGTCCCTGCAAGCCTGTGGTAACAACCTTGTTGTCAACCAATCAATACATAACTTTGTTCTACATGTGTTTCTGTTTAAAGACAACTTCTATAAGTATTTATATATAAATATCTTTATATAACATAAATATATATATCATATATATATATATATATATATATATATATATAAACACTGAACTCATGGCCAACAGCACTATAACTCATGCATGAACAAAACTTATGTAACATATTTTTTTCCACAAAGCACACCAGAGGCTTCCTGTAGTTAGAAAAACTATACAGCCCTTCAGCATTCTTCTGAGACGAATTTAAACAGCAAGAACACCAACAAATACCATAAAAACATGAAAAAGACAACACCAGACAGACAATGAGAAGACCCTCTTTTACAATGTGAAAGCTGAAGCAAGATGGCAGAGCACTGCCTTGCTACCCTGAGCTGGAAACATCTGTGTCTGGCGACTCAAATTTTTTATTGTTCAGAGTGTGTCTCTGAATGTCCACAAAAGTAAAATATGTGAATTTGGGGGTTACAAGTAAGTTCTATCAAGTATGTGAATTTGCAAATACAGAATTCATGGATAATGATAATCAACTGTATTCATTGAGCACTTAATATTTTTAGACAATATCCAGTCATTAAGGTTATGACAATGAAGACAGAATATGTGTGTGTGTGCGTGTGTGTGTGTGTGTGTGTGTGTGTGTGTATGTATGGGCATATATATGTATATTCTCTAACAAATATAAGATTCATATTATACAACAATTAAGAAAGACTATATATGTGTGTGTGTATATATATATATTCTCAGATACATGAACCAAACATATATATATCATATATATATTCTCATATATATATATATACGTATATATATATATATATATACACATATATATGTATATATATATATTCTCTAATAAAGCATGCATTTAGGGAGGGGAAAAGACAATACATAAGCACAAAAAAAAATTTTTAATTGTCCTGAAAAAATTCAGCATGGTAAGGGGAGTACGATTTTAAACTGGGTAGTCAGAGTAGACCTTAAATAGAGAGTGAGTTTTGAACAAAAACTTGAATGTGGAGAGGCAATGAGTCTTGCTGTTACCTAGGGGAAGAGAGGAAATAGCCAGTACAAATGGCCTGAGCTATTTGAGGAACCAGCTACACAAGATTGAGAGGAGAGTCACAGGAGGAATAATAGAGAGGTAATGGGTCAGAGTGTTACCCCCATGCAGGGCATAGTATTACTAGATACTTAGGCTTCAGCTGAAGTGAGGTGGAGAGCTGTGGCAGGGTTTTAGCCTTGGAGCATGGGAATGGCTCACTCTGGCTATCATACTGAGAATAGACTACAAAGGGATAGCTAAGAATTAGAACAAAGAAGCCATTAGGAATCTATTACAAAAAAATCCAGGCAAGATGAGAGTGGTGGCAGAAGAGTTGATGAGAAGGTGCCAGATGCTGGATATAGGTAGGAGGTAGGATGCAGAGTCAGGGATGACACCTAGGTATTTTAGCCTATGTTGATGGAAGGATGGAGTTGCCATGAGCTCTAATAGAGAAAAGCATGGCAAAGAAAGTTTGGGGAAACATCATTTGGACATATTAAGTTTGCTATTTCTATTAGACATCACTGACAGAGCAGGAGCATCACCATCTCGGACAAGCCCCTTATTCTAAAGTTCACCTTGTTTAAAAAAACACCTAAATCCAAAGGGCATCAGCCTAACAGCTAAGATCATCAGGACCAAAAGCCACAAATAACATCTCTAACCAGAAACATTCCAAACTCCTCCCTGAGCAGAGACATGCTAGTCTCAAGATACCCCACCAGCTGGAAAGATGTCTGCCCAAGATAACCTCCCCTCACCCTAAAGACATTCCAACCCTGCCATAAAACTTCTCCCTCACAGAGAAACATTCCAAGCTTGTGATAAGCTCCTCACCCTAAAATCAAGATATTCTCTTATGTAAGAGAAAGTGCTCTTGATCAAAATCAGCCAGAAGCCCCTCTCAGGTTGTATCTAAAAAAAAAAAAAACCTGTCTTTGTTAGGCCATGTTTTGTGTTTCTTTCCACTTTCTTTAACTCTTATAATCAGTATCAAATAAGAAGCTGGATGGAGTCAGGAATTAATTGGGAATATCTGTACCAGTTATGAGCACACTGGTGGGATTTAAAGCCATGGGACAGGATTACATCACCCAGGCAGTAAATGTAATAGAAAAGAACAAGATCTAAGAATTGAGCCTTGAGGCACTCCAATAATAAAAGCCAAGGGCAAAAAGGAGAACACAGAAAAAGAGATTAAAAAGAAGAATAGGAGTAAAACCAAGTATGTGATATTTAGGAAGCCATGGGATGAATGTGTTTTCAGGAGTAGGGAATGAATAACCATGAAATGTTTACTGAGAGGTTAAATATCAGGGTTAAGAACGGATTATGGATTTAGCAGCATCAAAGTCATTGTGACATTAAATGTGGTTGGTTTTGGTGGAGGGGTTGAGGGCAAAATCTTGTCTGACATGGGATTAAGAGAAAATAGAAGTAGTGGGAAGAGACAGATATTTTGAGGAGTATTAATGTAAGGTGGAGCAGAGAAATGCGAGGGGCAGTGAGATCAAAAGATGTATTTTCAGAGACTTTATTTTTTTGAGCAGTTTTGAGTTCCCAGCAAAACTGAGCAGAAAGTATAGAGATATTCCATATATACCTTGGCCCCATTCATGCACAGCTTCCCACATGATCAATTTCCTCCACCAGAGTGGTGCATTTGTTACAATCAATAAACTTAAACTAACACATCATTATCACCCAAAGTCCATAGTATTCATTAGGATTCCCTCTTGGTGTACATCGTATGGGTTTGCACAAATGTCTAATGGCATGTACCCACCATTATAGTATCATAGAGTAGTTTCTCTGTCCTAAAAATGCTCTGTGCCATAATGATTCATTCCACCTCCTTGAAACAACTTATCTTTTTACTGTTTCCATAGTTTTCCCTTTTATAGAATGTCATAAAGTTAGAATCATACAGCATATAGCCTTCTCAGATTGGCTTCTTTCACTTAGTAATTTACATTTAAGGATTCTTCATGTATTTTCACAGTTTATTTATTAGCTTATTTCTTTTTAGCATTGAGTAATATCCCATTATTTGGATGTACCACAATTTATTTATTCATTCACTGACTGAAGGACACATTGGTTGCTTTAAGAGACATTTTTTAAGATGGGAGAAATAGATACATTGGGCATGATAATGATTTCGTAGAAATGGAAATATAGATGGTGTAGGGGGAAGAGGAGAGAAATGCTGGAGTAGTGACCTTCAGTAGGTGGGGGTGAGTGAAATGTGTGGTGCTGTGGCCTTAGAGAGGTACATGGACAGTTTACCTCCACTGACACTTGGGAAGTTTACGGGTGTAGATGCTGGTAGATGGGTAGATGTGGTGGTAGAAACATGTGAAGGTTTTCTTCTGATTGCTTCAATTTTATCAGTGAAGTAGAAAGCAATGTTGTCAGCTGAGAATGATGACGAAGGAACATATGGTGAAGGTTTTAAGATAGAGGCAAATAGATGGAATGTAGTGTGAATGCCAGGGAACACTGTAGCTCAACTGTTAAAGCAAATTACATATGGCCCAAGAGGGACTCTATACTTCTATATTTCAGTGCCTGTGGATGAACTGTAACCTAACTTAATAGGTAGACAAGATTGAAAACCTAACTTGGGAGTATACATCTGTATAACAGCTGAGTCTTGGCCAATCTCAGCAGCCATACTTCAATCACTTCTACACTACCAAGTGTTCAAAACTGTTCAAATAAGGCAAATGCTGAGCTGTAACCAATCCAGTTGTTTCTGTACCTCACCTCGATTTCTGTACATCACTTCCCTTTTTTTGTCTATAAATCTTCGTCCACCATGTGGCTGTGCTGGAGTCTCTGTGAATCTGCTGTGATTCAGGGGACTCCCAGTTTGTGAATTGTTCATTGCTTAAACTCCTTTAAATTTAATTGTGCCCGAAGTTGTTCTTTTAACACAACTTTAAGTTGGTAGCCATAAACTGAGAGCAAGATGATCAGCATGTTTATGTGTTTTTCTTTGTTTGAGGTTAGCTGCATGGGTATAGGTGCAGAGGTTGTGGCAAGTTTGCTTAGGATCTTAGTTCTCCTGAGAGAGTATTAAAATGGGACAAAGAAGTTGAGGGGCAAATACAAGGGATGGGTATAGTGAGTATAATAATGTATTTTAAGCTGAGTATCAAGGGTTTATTGAAGTCAGAGTACTAGAAGAAATGAGCTACAAAAATAAAAGGTGAGGTCAGAAAGTGGGTTCTCTCAGTAAATCTATGGCAGAATGCAGCCATGAGATCAAGTGGTGGAGTAGAACAGAAAGAATGCATTCATTAGAGAAAAAAGAAATTCAAGAAACTAGAAGGTCAAGAGTTAAAGGGATTATGTACGTATATAGGGAAATCACTTGGCATTAAGATAGGAATAGAGTCAGAGAGAAGAACAGTAAGCCAGGAGCTAAAATCATTGAAAACTAAGACACATAACTCTGGGATTAGAAGTTAACTGTAGTTAAAAGAGGAGTGGGCGGCATAGTCTGAAAACACAAGATTCAGATCTGCAGATTTAAAGGGAAGAGAGGAGAGGACAAATTAGAAGCAACAATAAAGAGAAGGAAGTATCTCTAGCTTTCCTCCACATCCCATTGTCTAAGGGATAAGGGCAAATAAATAGCCCTCACTCCAGAAAGATCCAGAAAATCCCTGTTCTTAGGGGAAAGCTAGGCTTTAGTTAGGGCAAGAAAATGAAGGGAGAATTCAGACAAGAGGTTTAGAATACAGGGAGGTTGCTGCTGATGGTCCATGTGCTCTAGCAGATACAGTGTTCAAGAGACGGGAAAGGCAAGGTGGGAGATGAGGACAGAAAAGACAGGGTGCAGAAAGTGGAAGTGGCATAGGTCTGCGGCTTCTCACAGTGACTCTCATACACAGGGACATGAGATTAGCCTGGATGGACTCAAGACAATCAAAAGTGGCCCACTCTGTTTGATGGGGTGGCTAAAAGTGGCATATAAAGCTCCCTCTCGATCCTTGTAGATGGAGGATAGAAACTTTGAAGAGGCATAAGTTATCCATCAATATTTTCTTAAAATTAATATGGTTAGAAAACAAGTGAAGAGGCAGGGCTGAGAGGAGAATGATTTGGATAAGAAGGGAGGGGAGGGCAGGGAGGGTATGGAGCATGATTCACAGAGGCAGGCAGGAATATGTAAGCCATGACAGTGGGGCTGGGAGAGGCTGGGGCAGCTGGGGTCCTGGGGAACAGAGAATGGGGCCCAAGAAGTGTAAAAGGGACACAGATGCAAATGACAGGCATAGGTTGTCAGAGCAGAAAGGGACCTTCCAGATCAATCATGTTCAAATGTTATTGCTCATATGCCCTGAAAAGATTTATATTCATGTTCTACACCTCTGTCTTTCTTACATTTTAGTAGGCGTTAGCTCTCAGAAGATGTATTCCCTGTTTGAAAGAGACAGGATTGGAAGGAGTTTTGTTACAGCAATGTCAGTTTCTAAAACTCCTTCTATAAGCTGAAAATCACTTGAACTGTTATTAAAAATTACTTTCAGTGATCTAGCACAGGACAGTTTGATTAGGCTCCTCTTCACTTTCACTGACAGCAAAGAATTGGAAACCACCTGAATTGAAAAGTGTGTGTGTGTGTGTGTGTGTGTGTGTGTGTGTACGCATGTGTGTGTGTGTACTAGTTTATTTTTGCACTGCTATAAAGAAATACCTGAGACTGGGTAATTTAAAAAGAAAAGAGGTTCAATTTGCTTGCAGTTCTTCAGGCTATAGAGGAAGCATAGAAGCATTGCAGGTTCTTCTTGTAGGAAGGCCTCAGGAAGCTTTCAATCACACCAGAAGGCAAAGCAGGAGCGAGCAATTCACATGGCCAGAGCAGGAGGAAGAGGGGGGAGGTGCCACACACTTTTAAACAACCACATCCCAAAAGAACTCATTAGCACCACGACAACGCCAAGGAGGATGGTGTTAAACACGAGAAACTGCCTCTACGGTCCAATCACCTCCATCAGCACTGGGGATGACAATTTAACAAGAGATTTGGGCAGGGACACAGATTGAAACCGTATCAGTCTATGTATATTTTTGTTCATTTACTTAATAAAAAAAAAAAAAACTATTAGAATCAGTTAGTCTCCATACCTGGGAGAAATACCAAAACAACTTTACCAAAACTTACTGAGATACTATTTGTGTGCATTATTCTTTTCCATGGAGATGCATACTTTTTAGTACAAAATACCCAGACAGAATTCCAGATAGAATTGATAAAACTGAAAATACTGTGAATTTCAGTACATCTTTAACAATGTAATGTTTTACAATAAACTTCTTTTACCTCATCCTATTTTTTAAATATAGACTTGGCTCACTTGCAAATGGGACCATGTGTGCCACATAACCTAGTTAGTAACATCAGTCATGACTATCAAATGATCACCCCAATCAGACTCACTTTCTGTCATAAAATGTCTGAGTTCATTCTTGAATTCAAGTAAATGCACTAATATACATTTCAGAAATATTGTTAAAAACTACTCAGCAATAGATTGTGGAACTTGTGTTTTTTTTAAGGTACAATACTAAAACCAGTCAAATCAAGATTATGCTGATACAAAGCTAATATAGTCTCTTCATATAATTTATAAAAACAACAATAAATCCTTACACTGCTTCTCACTACTTGTTTTGAAATAATGCAGTGTAATCTGCAGCAAACATGTATTATTTATGCAGCAAGAAGTATAAAACTCTTGTTAGTCCTTTGGTAAATGTGGGTGCATGCATGAACTGAATCTCTCAGCTTTTGAAAATCATGAAATAAGAATTATGAATATAATTTCAGAAATAATGCCATTAATTTTGTGAGACATTATGACCAAGATTTTCTCATCTATTTAAAGAGAAAGGTACACACTGGTAAAAAGAAATTGTTGTTACAGCTAGGGTGTCATTTTATTCTTCATTAATCAGATCTAGAAAATATTAAGCATTTTCTAAGAAGAAATAAGCTGAGAACTGACTGACACAAATAGTTCATGATACCATTTGATAAAAATAGGTTTTAACTAACTTACTAACACACACTGAATTTAAAAGAAATCAGCTAAAGCTTTATTCACATATATTTTAACATTTACCAGTCCTCAAAAACATTCCCATTGCATTGAATAGACTCTGTGTCCCTAACCTGTACACTTTCAGTTGCTCCAAGGTGCTTTTCATTCCAGAAAAAGCATCATTAATGCTTCCCAGGAATGAGTACTGAGAATAGCTGAACATAATTGCTTGTGATTACATTTGTGTAAGAAGGTCATTTTTAGCATCCACTATTTCTTCCCAATTCTCTTTTTGCTTTGCACTTACCATATTATCCCACAACGGTGGAGCATCTCTGACAACAGTTAGGTCTTAGAAGAGGAGAGGTCATGAAAGAGAATGGTCATAACTACCACTGCCTATGCCCTTCCCAAAAGGTCCAACACACTCCGTGTCTAACACTATTTCTTAAAGGAAAACAGTAAGGAGAGGCACTCTCTGTGAGTTTCTGGTGCTTTGATGAATACAGGAGGTTTGGCTTTCTGGAGGCATTTACACCCTAGAACAAGTGTGCCAAAGGAAAAATCGGGAACTATGAGTGTCTTGGTTTTGTAAAACGGGAAACGAGTTTTTATGAAACAGGCATGAGGTGGGACAGCAGGGAGAACCAGCAAGAGACCAGAAGACAATAGGTGGAAGTTGAGGAATTGAAAATCAATTTCCTAAAAACCATCAGTACAGTCCCTCCTGGAACTAAGCCCTCAGAGTTCCTGATGCGACTGCTGCAGTTTCCACTCTTCAGGAAATGGGCTAACAAGGGGTTTATGTTAAAGACCGGAATCAGAGGAGAGGGAGGCCATAGTCCTAGGGATGCCCCATCTTCAGCTCTGTAGCTGTCCTGTTGGTCTTCAGAGTGTACGAGGAGAACAGAGAAGAGGAAAGGAGAAGGGAGAGGAGGAGAGACATGTAAGGGAGAAGAACAGAGAAAGTTCATGCAGGAGAAAAAGCCTAAGGATGGAATTAAAAGTTCAAAATTAGCATCCCAATTCGTTTCTCCTAGAGCACTGAGTAGTATATGCCAGAATCAATAACAAGTGCGAGGGAAATGAAGACAGGAGTTCATTATACTCTAGAACTGCACAGCAAAAGGGAACTCTTTTGAGGCTCCTTCACGTGTGCCCCCAGGCTTTGCCGCTTTAGTAGAGATGCTAACTCCTGTGGCACAGGGTGCAGGCATTCCGTGCCTCCAGCAACCCAGAGATAATGTGTGTTGTTTTATTTTGTTTCACATGGACCATGCAAACACACACAGAATGTGTAATGTTTTAAATGATAATGTTTAATAATGATGTGCATTTGTTAGTAAAGCACTGCCATACCAACAGTCATTGCCTGGTCCCACAGAAACAGCACCTCAGGTTTCCCTACCACTGTTATGGGGACTGGGACCTTCTTTGGGGAGGCCAGATGGAGATGCCAGGTGGGTTGTAGAGAGCCATGGGCATCACCCTCAAGGCTCTGAAGCCCACAGATGGGGCATTTGGTCTCTCTCTATGCCAGGGACGTACACTCCTTTTCCAGAGAAGCCCAGACCACACTGACTAGCATGAATCTTTCATTTTCTTTTGAAGTGGGAAAGGAAATAAAATGTTTTACTTGACTGTAAGGTAAGATTCTGGGAGTAGTGATTCAGAGGATAAGGGAGAGGCTGCATAAGCACAGGGTAATCTCAACCAAGGAGAAACTCCAAGAAACTCCAGCTGTTCACATTAAAGGATGGGAGGGAAGAAAATGTTTCCGTGGCTGTCATAATCAAACCATGACAGATAAGCCATGGAGTCCATCAACCAGGAAGACTATACTGTGCAGCCACTATGGACCCAGCTCTTGGGTTCTGTGAGGACCAAGATACTTGGCCACTGCCCTCATGATACTTAAAACCCCATCCTCGGCTTTGTGTGGTCTCCAATGAGTCAAGTGGCCACCATGCCATAGGCACATTCTGATTTTATTCCATTTTATTCTGATTTGCATGTATGAGCTAAGGTACCTATTTATACCTGTGTGTAGGACTAATTGGAATGTACATGTTATCATGTATCCATGTAAGATAGCATGTTGGCACATGCACATAGGCATATAGTTGTATGTGTATGTCTTTACGTATATACATATATGTCTGTGTGACTGCGTGTAATTATATGTGGTCTTGTGCCAGTGGATGTGAATGAGGTTTACGTATATAGATGTGTGGACATGTACACATGCATAAATAGCTTCATGTATATCTCTTCCTTTGTATGCAGTGAAGTCCTTCAGCCCACCTGATAAACGGGACTCACATGATATTTGCTTATCTTGATCGGCTTATCAGGGTCCCTATTACAGAGATAATTACATCTGTGCCTGAGAACAAAACAGCTCCAGTGCCATCACTTGGTAATCCCTCCCCTGCTGCCAGCACTTAGATGGTCTCCTTCTCACTGAATCAGAACTTAACAAATCCCTCCATCCTTCACTGGACAATATAGCCCAGGGAAACTGGGGCTCTCTAGCTCTCAAACTCACCATACAGCCCTCTCACCCACATCATTTAATTAGCCTCCGAAGAGAAATGGAGGCTTGTCCTTTTTTCTACTCTTCCCTTCTCTCTCCAGGACTCTTATGCTAGGCCTTTTTTCGTTTGTAAGCTGCCTCTGACAGACCAAGCATAGGCCAGTTGTGAGCACTATACACGTGAATGGCTTACCCGGATTGTCAGGCATGCGTGCCTGCACCAGTAGCACGCCAAACCCTGTATAAATGGTCATCCACTTCATGGAGAGGGACAACCAATTTTAAGAAAAGAAAAATTGCTAGGCCAGGCGCGGTGGCTCACGGCTGTAATCTCAGCACTTTGGGAGGTGGAGGTGGGCAGATCATGAGGTCAGGGTTTGGAGATCACCCTGGGCAACATGCTGAAACCCTGTCTCTACTAAAAATACAAAAAATTAGCCAGGCATGGTGGTGCATGACTGTAATCCCAGCTACTCTGGAGGCTGAGGCAGGAGAATCGCTTGAACCCAGCAGGCAGAGGTTGTGGTGAGCGGAGATCATGCCATTGCACTCTAGCCTGGGCGACAGAGCAAGACTCTGTCTCAAAAGAAAGAAAAGAAATTGCTGTCATAATCTGAAGCAAGCTGGGCAAGTGAAAATAGGTGTGTCCTGGTAGATGCTGACATTCACCTGCAAGGCTTCGTCAAAGCCAATGTTGGACCATGGCCACCTTGTGATCACTGTCATCACTATTTTTGTGTTGCCCTTGAGAGAAAATGTTAAATCCCCTAGTCTTCTGAGTGGAAGTTAAGAGGAGGCTAAACAAGGGCTCAAACCCAAATAAGGTAAGAAGTGTATAAAAGGGAATCCTGAGGTTGGGTGGGAGTCTTGGGTTTCCGGGGAGGACAGAGGAACAGCGTTTTGGGCTTTGTGTTAGCAACACAAAAAAACCGGGCTTTTTCATCAAGCACTGAGAAAAGAAGATAGTTTTTCTCAACACATATGGTCATGCAGTAGGTTTTGTCTGCAAATAATTCTGGAGCTACCCTTGTCCTGACTGTCCTTCCCCAAGTGGTGCATCATTTCAGACCTGCTGGTGCAAGGTCAGTCAGCCTGTTACTGTGTCCTAGGCCTACCTGGGGGGAGATGGAGAGCCTGTGGCTGGCTTCCACTGGCATGTCCCCTTGCACCTGATGTTCTGAGGCTTAAAAGTTCCCAGTCATCACCTAGAGTGCTTGTTAAAACGCAAATTTCCAGGCTTGTAATCCCAGCACTTTAGGACACTGAGGTGGGTGGATCATGAGGTGAAGAGACTGAGATCATCCAGGCCAACGTGGTGAAATCCCACCTATACTAAAAATACAAAAATTAGCTGGGCATGGTGACATGTACCTGCAGTCGCAGCTACTCGGGAGGCTGAGGCAGGAGAATTGCTTGAATCCAGGAGGCGGAGGCTGCAGTGAGCTGAGATAGCACCACTGTACTCCAGCCTGGCGACAGAGCAAGATTCCATCTCAAAAAAAAAAAAAAAAAAGCCAATTTCCAATACTCAATAGAGCGGTAGAGAATTGGGTTTGGGCCTTAAATAAACGGCAAGGGCACAACCTAGAGGCAATGAAGGAAAAAAAACAGAAGATTCTGTTTAGAATTTGAATCGTGTGGCAGGAGATGCTGCAGACCCAGAGGAGGCTCCTCAGTCTTCATGAGAGGTGATTACAGCCTTGGTTCTAGTAACCATTCACCACGTGATAGAGGGTTAGTTATCTCCCCTCTCTAAGCCTCTGTTTCACTCATCTGTAAATGAGGATGTCTTTTCTGACATTTTGGGATTCTATAGTCATGAAACCATTGCCTCTCTTGTATTTATTCTTTCCTTGTTCAAACGTCTCCTTGAGGCTTCTGTCCGGGTTCCTGGGACTGGTAGAGAATTGGAAACACTGAATTTTGTGATTCATTTCCTTCACTCAGTAGTGCTTCTTTCTCCACTGTGTAGTGTCAAGTAAAACAGATATGTGCAGCTTTGTGGATGGCCTTGAACCCTCAGCCAGGGACAGCTCCCTAGGGGCTGAAAGGCTGATGCACAGGATGAAGGCAACTAACGAAAAACCAAACTTTAGTTGTAATTTCTTTTGTGCTCAAAGCATCAGCAACCCCAGCCCCAGGTGCAAAAGGCTTTTAGACTTGCAAAAAACCAGGAAGACACCAAGAGGTCCAATTCAACCACACTATTACTTGAATTGCCACTGTTGGAGATACAGTCCTTTGGATTATGGCCTCATTTTTTCTTATTTTCATGGGAAATGACCAGCCTAACATGGGTAGGTCATTTTAAACTACAGATACCTTCAAGTAGATTACTTTATATTTCATATGCATTCATTTGAAACCTCTTGACATAGGCCTACACATGAAAAAGACAGAGACAAAGAAATGATTTTTTAAAAGTAAGTAGAGAGGAATGGAAAGAAGCAGAGGTGCTGCTTTTCCACAGTGAAGATGGTACAGTCACGTGTAGCTGCTAGAAATGGACCCTACATTTGGCTGTAAGCTTCCTTGAAGGAAAGGCATAAATGGAAATGTTTGCTTACAACATGATTAGTTTAAGATGTTAGTAGCCATACTGTCTAAGAACTAGAGGGCTCTTGATTTATTTATTTTTATTTTTTGACGAAGAATCTCATGGACAGGCATGGTGGTTCATGCCTATAATCCCAACACTTTGAGAGGCCAAGGCAGGAGAGTCACTTGAGGTCAGGAGTTTGAGTCCATCCTGGCCAACACGGTGAAATTCTGTCTCTGCTGAAACTACAAAAATTCGCCAGGTGTGGTCATACATGCCTGTAATCCCAGCTACTCGGGAGGCTGAGGCAGGAGAATTGCTTGAACCTGGGAAACAGAGGTAGCAGTGGGCCAAGATTCCGCCACTGTACTTCAACCTGGGCGGTGACAGAGCAAGACACCATCAAAAAAAAAAAAAGGAGATAAAGCATCGCACTCTGTCATTCAGGATGGAGTACAGTGGCATAGTCATGGCTCACTGAAGCCTCAACCTCAAGCAATCCCCTTACCTCAGCCTCCCAAGCAGCTAGTACTGCAGGTGTGAGCCACCATGCCCAGCTAAGTTTTTCATTTTTTTGTAGAGATGAGGTTTCACTATGTTACCCAGGCTGGTCTTGAACCCTTGGACTCAAGTGATCCTACTTCAGCCTCCCAAAGTTCTGGGATTTCAGGTGTGAGCCACCATACCTGGTCCAGAGGGCTCCTTAAACAAAATCTTGTTATGCAACTATTATAGGCCACCTGCACCCACGTGAGGGCCTGTGAGGGATCCAGAGAGTGGAAGTCTGTGCTCTCAAGGTATCAATAGGCTTAGTCATGGAGAAAACACACACATGGATCAGGATAAGCTCATTGCAAGAGGTGTCACATAGTTGTATGCTAGTGATACAAAGCTTTCAGGAAAGGAAGACTTGGCCATGCCTGGATGGCCTGAGGAGATCTGTGAGGAAGCTGGACATCTTCCATGTCCTATGGAATCATATTGGCTGATGAGGCTGGGAGAAGGCTTAGAAGTTGGAAAAATTCAAGGGAAATTCCAGCAGACCTGATGAAAGCAATCAGGCTGGAAAGAAGCAATTTTCAATATGGCCATCCCCTGGCGAGAGCTTTTCACGTCTTACCTAAACCACAGGTCAAGGAAACATTTCCTGGACTGGTCTCCATGCAGGAGGATGGGGGAGCCTGATCCACATGTAATCTCATGAGCCGATGTTGATTAAGCACCTACAATGTCCCAGGCATTGCACTATGGGGGTCAGGTAGGGATGCAGAAGAGATATTTGTCCTGTCTGTCCACTTCCTTACCCTCTGTGGGAACACCAAGTCATTTAAAGGACAAGGAGGGTCAATTTCTCCTTGCAGTGAAGACAAATGGTGTGTGTCCACAGACGCCAGGTTACATTCCATAGAGCCTGTCTTGAGAAGCCACTGGGAGAATACATCAGTTTTTAAAAAAATAAAAGTGAACATATACAAATATAGGGTGAGTCAAAATGACTTCTACAATTACAGGCTTTATAAATTTCAAGAAAATTAGAAGAGAAAATTACTCCACTTCTCTTAACTGCAATTGGGAGCCAAATACATGCTGTGCTGCTCCTCAATGGCCTAACTGCAGAGACTTTTTCCCTCTCTGTATTTGAGCAAACACATGCATGTATTCATTTCTCCATTTTTTATTTAAGTACCCTTGTGGGTTTTTTTTCATATATCTGTCTTTCACTCGATTATAAAGTCCTCAAGAGTGACAAAGAGTATGTTTTAGTTCTAATACCTCCCACTGCAGCAAATCTTAGGAGGTAAGGTGATTTAAAGAGAGAAACACTAGGCTCCAGTTCTAGCTCTCTTATCAACTGACTTGCATGACACTGGACAACTGATGTCACCTCTGGTCTCCCAAATTCTCATCTACACAAGACTGTTGACTACATCCACCCTAATCATAGTAATGACTTCCATTTCTTGAGCTCTTACAATGTGCCAACCACTTTATGTAGGTTATTCCTGTTAATCATAAGAACACTAAGAACTGTGTTCATTTTGCAAAGAAAGATTCTTGGTGTCAGAAGATGTGTGTGCCAAGGTCACACAAATATTAAATGACAGGAGAGACTGATCCAAGATGGCCGATTAGGAGCAGCTGAGGATTGCAGCTCCCAGTGAAAGCGTGGAGGGTGAGTGGAGGCCACATTCCCAGACGGATTTTTATTGCCCACAGACCAGGAGATTCCCAGGGGGAGGAGCCCCACGGGTCGCCAGCGCACCTGGTTTGGCCGGCGCGGCTGGTTTGGCCGGCGCAGCTATTTTCGCCGGCTCGGCTGTTTTTGCCTGCGCGGCCATTTTCGCTGCCGCCGTTGGGAGCGGCGCCCCGGTGCAGCGGTTCCCAATACAAAAGACGTGGGTCCAGGTGCCGTTTTAGCTGGCAATTGGAGCTCCGGGAAGGCAGAGCCGCCCATTCATTTGATTAAAAAAGGGGACTGAAACAGACAGCCAGGCCAGGAGATTTCCCAGGCAAAAAAACGCCAGCACCCGCGGTTTCAGCCGGCGCAGTGGGTCACCGCAGGGG
>PVKV010024059.1:0-32145 GCA_004027835.1 Alouatta palliata
GACACACGAATGGATAAAGAAAATTTAGTGTATACATACAATGAAATATGACTCAGCCTTATTAATAATAAGTTATGCTGCTGTGTTATTAAACAGGCCCCCAAAGTTTATATATTGGACACTTAATTCCCAATACAGCAGTGCTGAAAGAGTGAAACTTTTGAGTGGTAACTAGGTAATTAATACTGTTATGAATGGATTGATGTCATTATCTAGACAATAGGTTATTTATCACAAGAGTGGTTTTGACATAAAATCAAGCTCTCTCTTGCATGCACTCTCCTACCCCTATGCTTTTCTGTTATGTTTGACACAGCAAGAAGACCTCAGCAGATGTAGAGCAATAGCTGGTGCCACGTTTTTGGGCTTCCTAATCCCCAGAACTACAAGCCAAATAAAGTTACTTTTTTAAATAAATTACCCACTCTGTGGTATTCTATTATAGCAAAAGAAAACAGATTAATACAACAAAAATGAGCACAACACAGATGAATCTGAAGACATACTAAGCAAAATAAGTCGGTCACAGAAGAATAAATACTGCATGATTCCATTTATTTGAGCTAACTAAAATACTCAAACTCAGAATCAGAGAACAGGATGGTAGTTAACAGGGACTTAGGTGGGAGGAAGTGGAAACCTGCTAATCAATGGGCATAAAGTTTCAGTCATACAAGATTTTAAAAATACACCCCCTTAAAACCTGGTCCAAAATTTATATTTTGGCCTCAATACACACAGACACACACACACACACACACACACACACCCCCAACAAAAATTTCCTTAAATATATTTATCACAATGTGTATAGCAACAAAGAGTTATATCAGGTTATAATGATGCAACAATTAAAATATCTAAGTGCAACTATATTGAAGTGCTATTAAAATATTTTGGGGTACTTTTCAGAGATTAAGAAGGTAAACGATCTTATAATCCAGTTGCCAGTTGAAACATAGGCCTGGTAGTTTTCAATATTTTTCTTTGTATAAAGTTGAAAGAAGACTTAATAGATTTGACAGAAAATAAATGAGTCATTAAAAATAATTTCTGATCCTTAATCCAAATGTGAATTTTTGTCATATTACTCAGATGAGATTCAGATAAAAAGTGGCATTTGTTTATTAACACATTGTAATCTCATCTAATTAGTATGTGAACAAAGTTTCTCAGTATTCCAGTTGGTGCAATTTCAAAAATAGGTTTATAATTGTTCCTACAGCCCATCTAATTGTTTTAGTCAGTTATAGTCATTTTCAGATAAACTAATTTTTAAAATCCCTATCCTATTTATTAATGTACATTACCAAATTTTTTGAATTTTTGTATTTAACAATTTCTAATCAAATTATACAGCATTTTTATGTTTATTTTTAAAAAGGATTACTAATATTTTTACTGATTGAAATTTAGTACATATTTTTAGCCATCATAGATTTATGCTCACAGAAGTAAAAAGTTTAAATGACTTCATATATTATTTTTTGTGGACACTATAACAAAGTTTAGGAAATATTTTCATGGACAAAAATATTATTTCAAAGTAAAATATTTTAAGAAAAGTGGAATTGAAATATAATGCTACAGAAAATACTTATTTTTTAAATATTTAAACTGATGATGACAAATTTTGGTTGTCAATTACAAAAAAATTAACAAGGGCTTGTAGAATATTCAAAATTTATTTTAGGGTGGCATGAGCAGAAATTTAAAAACATTGTGCTAGAGAATCTCAAAACAATATTCTCAGCCCCCAGTTAAAAAAAAATCCTAGAAGAATGAATGGTGATTATATCATATTATTATTATCTTAAATTATACACATCTTGATTAAAAATGTTAAGGTAGATTTCAAAGCATGCAATTTATATTCACAAAAATGATTAAGGTATCAATTTGGGCTAGGTAGCTTCTTTCTGACAAATTTGAAAAATCTACAATTTATTTAAAAATTTTTCAAATATGCAGAGAATAAAAATTTGATTGAATATTAGTTACAATGTTAAAATTATTCTCAAATCCAAAAACTACAGGCTAATTTAAAGATCATCTTTTGCTTTATTTATGCCTGTTATAGAAACAACACTTGGTCATTACAGAAAAAGGCATATATAGAAAACAAAAGAATGTGAAGAGTACCTGTTATTCTATTCAAGAAATGAAAATCCTTCAAAATAGAATCCTCTGAATACATAGCACAAATGAATGTTATAATCACTTTAAAATATTAGTCCAATTTTTTAAACAGCTGCACTCTCACTTAACCCCTTTGTTTTCTCACCTGCAAAATGGGGCCATTAACAGCACCTACTCCTTACAGTTGTTGTACAACTGAGTTATTGTGAAATACATTTTTAAAAAGGTACATATTTAACTGTCAATAAATATTCCAATTTTTGTCTATGCACATCCTTATGTAATAAACTAAAACATATTCTATAAACATTGAAAACATACATATAATTTACAGATTACATAAGTCCGTGTATATTTGCATGTATGCAAATGTTCCTATATATAAAATTTCAAAATACATGAGTTTTTCCCCTAAATCACTGTTTGTTTGTTTTTTTGAGACAGTGTCTTGCTTCTTTGCCCAAGCTGGACTGCGATTGTGGGATCTCAGCTCACTGCAATCTCTGCCTCCTACATTCAAGCAATTCTCCTGCCTCAGCCTCCCAAGTAGCTGGGATTTTGTAGTTATAAATTGTGCTACTAGAAACATGCATATGCAAGGTCTTTGACTCCTTGATTAGGTATATTGCTAAGTAGTTTTTTTTTTTTTTTTTCAGCTATTATACAAGGAGTCAAGTTCTTGATTTGATTCTCTGCTTGGTTGCTTTTGGTGTACAGAAGAGCTACTGATTTGTATACAGTAATCTTGCATCCAGAAACTTTGCTGACTTCTTTTATCAGTTCTAGAGGCTTTCTGGAGTAGTCTTTAGGGTTTTCAAGGTAAACAATCATATTGTCAGCAGACAGTGACAATTTGACTTCCTCTTTACTGATTTGGATGCCCTTTATTTTTTTATCTCATCTGATTGCTCTGGCTAGGACTTCCAGAACTATGTTGAAGAGCAGTGGTGAGAGTGGTCATCCTTGTCTTGTTCCAGTTCTCAGAGAGAATGCCTTCAATTTTTCTCCACTCAGTTTTATGGTGGCTGTGGGTTTGTCATAGATGGCTCTTATTACATTAAGGTGGGTCTTTTGTATGCCAGTTTTACTAAGAGTTTTAATCATAAAGGGATGATGGATTTTGTCAAATGTTTTTTCTGCATCTATTGAGATGAACAGGCGATTATTTTTTCTCAATTCTGTTTATGGGGTGTATCATATTTATTGACTTGCATATGTTAAACCATCCTTGCATCCCTGGTGTGAAACCAACTTGATTATGGTGGATTATCTTTTTGATATGATGTTGGATTTAGTTAGCTAGTATTTTGTTAAGGATTTTAGCTTCTGTGTTCATCAGGGATATCAGATTGTAGTTTTCTATTCTGGTTATGTCCTTCCCTGATTTTGGTGTTAGGGTGAGTCTGGCTTCATGGAATGAATTAGAGGGGGTTCCTTCTTACCCTATCTTGTGGAATAATGTCAAAAGGATTGGTACCAATTTTTCTTTGAATGTCTGATAGAATTCTTCTGTGAATCCATCTGGTCCTGGCCTTTTTTGTCGGTAATTTTTAAATTACCATTTCAGTCTCACTGTTTTTGGTCTGTTCAGGGTATCTAATTCTTCCTGATTTAAGCCAGAAGGGTTGTATTTTTCCAGGAATTTATCCATCTCTTCTAGGTTTTCTAGTTTATGTGTGTAAAGATGTTCATAGTAGCCTTGAATGAACTTTTGTATTTCAGTAGTATCAGTTGTATATCTACTGTTTCATTTCTTAGTGAGGTTATTTCAACATTTTCTCTTCTTTTCATGGTTAATCTTGCTAATGGTCTATCAGTTTTATTTATCTTTTCAAAGAACCAGGTTTTTGCTTTATTTATTTTTTGAATTTTTTTGTTTGTTCTAATTTCATTTAGTTCTTCTCTGATCTTGGTTGTTTCCTTTCTTGTGCTGTGTTTGAGTTTGATTTGTTCTTGTTTCTCTAGTTCCTTGAGATGTGACCTTAGAATGTCAGTTTGTTGAGGCTTGTGGCCACAGTGGCACTTGGGTGTCGCTCCTCTGTCATTTGTCCTTATTTGAGAAAGAAAATAATCTCCAGATCTTGCTGTTTGTGCACTTTTGGTGGAGACTTGTATGGCCTATCTTCTTTGTTTTGGGTTTTCTTCTCTAGCTTATTGTATGCTTTTAAAAAGTGCATTGTATTGTGAGAGTCTGTGATTCCTGGTGGCCAGTATCCTGGATTCCGCTAAGATCTTGCCTCTTTCCTCGTCATGAAAGCAGCACACATTGTGTTAACTTCTGTCTCTTGTTAAATGAGCTTAATGTCTCTGTGTTTTGTCCAAAACGATATTGAAAAATATAAATACATTATTGTTTAATGCAAATGAAGGAATGCAATAAAGAGTAAATATACTTGAAAAAAAAAAAAAAAGAATGTCAGTTTGTGCTTTTTCAGTCTTTTTGATGCAGACATTTAGGGCTATAAACTTTCCCCTCAGCCCAGCCTTTGCTGTATCCCAGAGGTTTTGGTAGGTTGTCTCATTGTTGTCATTCAGTTCAAAGAATTTTTTAAGTTCCATCTTCATTTAATTTTTGACTCAACGTTCATTCAGGAGCCAGTTATTTAATTTCTATGTATTTGCATGGTTTTGAAGTTTCCTTTTCAAGTTGATTTCCAGTTTTATTCCACTGTGGCCTGAGAGAGTGCTTGATATAAGTTCAGTTTTTTTTAATTTATTGAGGCTCATTTTATGGCCTATTACATGATCTGACTTGGAGAAAATTCCATGTGTTGTTGAATGGAATGTAATATTCTGTGGTTGTTGGATGATAATCTGTCTAGTGCTGTCAGTGGAGTATTGAAGTCCCCCACTCTTATTGTGTTGCTGTCTACCTCATTTCTTAGGTCTATCAGTAATATTTTTATAAATTTGGGAGCTCCAGTGTTAGGTGCGTATATGTTTAGGATTGTAATATTTTTCTGTTGGACAAGGCCTTTTACCACTACATAATGTCATTCTTTGTCTCTTTTAACTGTCATTGCATTAAAGTTTGCTTTGTCTGATGTAAGAACAGCTACCCCCTGCTGGCTTTTGGTATTAATACTTAAGGCAGACCATCTGTTTTTCTCCTAGCTAGTATTAGGAGTAAAAACAAATAGAGCTGATGAGAAATATGGGTCACAAATTATTATTCACTAAGAGTATTATATTCCAGCAAGAGTGAGACAATAAATTATCTTTTCTTTTAGGTTCACGGGTACATGTGCAGCTTTGTTATATAGGTAAATTGCTTGCTGTGGGGTGTGGTGTACAGATTATTTTTTCCTCCAGATAATGAGCATAGTATCCAACAGGTAATTTTTTGAACTCTTACCCTTCTCCCATCCTCCATGCTCAAGTAGATACCAGTGTCTGTTGTTCCCTTCTTTGTGTCTGTATGTACTCACTTAGCTCCCACTTATAATTGAGAATATGTGCTATTTATTTTCTGTTCCTATGTTGGTTTGCTTAGAATAATGCCTCCAGCTCCATCAGTGTTTCTTCAAAGGACATAACCTCCCTTTTTATGGCTGTATAGTAGTCCATGGTGTATATGTACCACATATGTACCACACTCTATCTGATCTATCATTGATGGGCATTTAGGTTGATTCCATGTCTTTGCTATTGTGAATAGTGTTAGAATGAATATATGTGTGCATATGTCTTTATGGTAGGATGATTTATATTTCTTTGAGTATATACCCAGTAATGGGATTATTGGATTTAATAGTAATTTTATTTTAAGTTCTTCCAGAAATCAACAAATTGCTTTCCACAGTGGTTGAACTAATTTCTATTCCCACTAGCAGTGTATAAGCTTTCAATTTTCTTTACAACCACACCAGCATCTGTTATCTTTTGACCTTTTAATAATAGCTATTCTGACTGGTGTGAGATGGTATCTGATTGTGGTTTTGATTTGCATTTCTCTAATGATTAATGTTGTTAAACATTTTTTCATGTGCATTTTTGTCACAAGTATGCCTTCTTTTGAAAAATGTCTGTTCGTGTTGTCAATTTTTCATGCAGTTATTTGTTTTTTGATTGCTGGTTTAAGTTTCATTTCTGGATATTAGGCCTTTGTTGAATGCATAATTTTCAAATATTTTCCCTCATTCTATAGATTGTCCATTTACTCTGTTGATATTATATCGAAGAAACAGAGTATTTTATTACAATTACATAATTATTTCTAAGCATTTTTTAAATATTCTGAACTATGCTTCTAACATATTGTGACTCTTGTAAAAAGGAAAACATCTGAGTTTAATAACAGTCTTTTTCATTATTTAGAAACATTAGAAATATAATTCAATATCTGTCACCTTCAACAAACAAGTCAGAAAAAGGTAAAGGAAAAGCAGTTTAATTTGCTGTGAATGGCTATTAAGAACATTTTTATTGTTGATTTCAGATATATCAAAAATAGTAACATTAGCATGAATATCAAAACAAATGATAGCATAATTTAGAAGTTAACTTGAAAAAAATAATGTTTTTGTTGGCCCATGTCAGTTTGCAAATGGGAATTTGTTAAGCTAATATTAGTTTTTTAATAATAAATATAATTTCTATTTGTAAAAATAGCCTATATGACTTATATGATAGACATGTCAAATCTTATTTGCACAATGCTAAGAACTAGATTTGCAAGAAATACAATAACAAAATAATTTCCAAAAAACTTTAACTTCATAAAGACCAAACAAAATAGTTCATTGATTGAGATTTTTATTATAAGCTAGTGATTATGCTGTTACACAACATAGTCAGCAAAACTCTGTAAGGCATCAAACTGTAAACATTTTGAGATTGCAGGGCCATTAGGTCTCTGTGTAACAATCAAACACGAAAGCAACCATAGCTGTTACATAAACAAAAAAGTTAGCTGGGTTTCAACAATCTGTAACTTAGAGAAAAGACAAGGGTAAATCTTCCTTTCTAATACCATTGTCTAGTCAGGAAAAAAACCCACAGTATTTTTTTTTTTTTTTTTTTGAAAAATGGCAGATTTCAAGACTAGGAAGGAATGCACAAAATGATCCTAAGGCGTTCTTATGAGTTGTAAAGTAAAGAAGTACTAAACACACAAATACACATGCACACGCACACACACGCAGACTCACACTCACACTGACTAAAATCAGGGTTCATATCATGTTATAACTGTATTGAACTTCAATAACACACAGTTTCCAGTTCTTATTTCCATTTTACCACTTAAAATATATATTTTAGATTAATGATGGTTTTTGTAAAGTAATCATAATTCAAGTCATTTTAATATAATTTTATGGTACATATTTGGATTTACGTAATGACCTTTTCAATGTTACACTGTCTTTGTTGGAGCATTTTAGTTTTATAATCTAGGATTCTCTGTTTTGATTTAAGATGATACCGCATCATAAACATAATTAAAATATTTGTTAATTGAAATGGCCTCACAGTGTTGAATCTAATATTTGTATTAATAATTTCATTATTTTAGTATTTTTAAAATATGTATTTGTTTAGTTTTAAATTTTTCCAGAAATGCTTTTATAATTGGTAAGTAGCTATTAAAACAAAATTAATATTAAAATTGTCTTTGTTTGTTAAAATATATCAAACAACAATTTTACTGTTTCTCAACTTAAACAAAAACAGCACTATTTATAGATGTAAACATATTCGCTTTTTAAGTTGCTTTTCTTCCTAAATAATTACATTCTGCAATTAGCAGTATTGTTATTCATATCTTGAATTTATGTCTTTCTGTACCATTATGGACTTGGACAAGAATTTGAAATTAGTAGACTGCAGAAAATATATTAAATTGATTTCATATATAAGGTGAAGAATAGTCATAGTCTAATAATGACACAGAAGATGTCAAATCCAATCACAAGAATAAGAGTCTATTGGAAAATTTAAAGCTAAGTTCTGTGAGAAACCTATAGAAGACAACCAAAATGATCTAATTTCTTCACTTTGTTGGTTCAGATAAGTAGTAATAACAATACTTGAAAATCTGTTTAAAGTGGGACTTTGCAAAGTTTAAGGTTACAACTCTGCTGATTTTTTATTCTTGTCTTTCATCCATTAGTTTATGCCTTAATATTAAAAATGTCATTTTATTTACTAAGCCTTTAGATATATTGAAAGTTAAGTCAAAATTTTCGGATTTGTGTCCTTTTGCTATACATAGTCATTTAATTTAGTACTCTTCTGTATAAAAAAAGGTGTACTAAAGAGTATGGGAAAAATTAATGTATCTTTCATAAAATTATTTGTCAACAAATTCTATTAAAATTAAAAGAGGCAGTGTCACTCCAACTTTTACATGCCTATTTAGATATGGTACTTCTCCAATATTACCTATAAAGGCCATAGTAGAATCCAAGGAGTCAGCACTTTAATCTTTCATAATACAATACTATTGGAAGTTGGGTTCACAGAGAATAAATCATAGCATATGTTTTTAGATTATGTATAATCGGATTCTGAGGGACACTTACCAGCAGGGAAAGGCAAGAACCACAACTGACTGTACATCTTTGGGCTCCTAAAATTATTAATATTTTCTTATAACATATAAAATTATCTCAGATTGTAAATATTTTCTGAACAAGGCTCTGGATCAATTGATTGTCAAAATTACCCAGGAAACAAATTAAAGTTAAAAATACATTTTTGAGAAGAATGCTAAAATCTGATCATATAGAGTTGCATTAAATAATACTAAAGACTTACTGGTAATTGTAACAGTGATAATGTCCCTGTGGTTATGTAAACAAAAAATAAAAAGTGAGCATAACATTGTAGACATGTCTACAAGGATGTGTGTGAAATATTAATAATATGACATGAAAGAATTTTATTAAAAAATACACCAAAGGAAAGAAAAAAATCAGACAACTAAAAGGGGATTTATTGAAGTTTGTATTCCCAAGACCCAGTCTCTGAGATGGAGACTCATATTTATAATGTTTATTGAAAATACTCAGAATAAACAAATGCCCAGAAAATAAAAGCCTCCTCTACTCTGGGAGCAAGGGAAAATAAGTGCACATTGCCAGTTTCTTATTTTTCCAAAATAAACAAATGAACTTGTCTCTTACGGATATCTGGAATTGAGTGCTTAATGCCTTTGAAATATGGAGATGAATTCAAGAAAACTGATATAGACTGTCTACAAATTATTCAAGCAAGTCCATAATCTACTCTTGTATATATTTTTGTTGCTAAAATTTGCTATTAATTAACATATTAGTACTCATATAAACATTTCTATCTCTATTTGAAATTTGAAACTAATTAGATTTTTAACTAATTTTCTAGGTTGAATAATTTCTTACTTCAACCTATTTTTTCAACTATAGACTAAACCCAATCCTAAGCAATGTTACTTGACAAATGTCTGATAATCATAACTTTATCACCAATATTCTGCAGTGAGCAAAATGCAGAGGAAAACTTGGTACCATGATATGTTTTAAATGAAGAAATGATCTACTTTAAAAAAGAAGACTGATGAAGAGGAGGAGAAATAGGAAGACTAGAAATAAGAGGCAGAAGATAAGGATGAGAAATAAAAGCAAGAAGTGAGAGTGAGGAAGAAGAAAGGCAAGAGAAGACATTCTGATGGAGGAGTCACAAGGTCAATATTGCACTATCATTTTTGCATGAGGCTTTTGGATGAATCTTGGCTAACACTGAAACATAGGTTCTTGGATCCACCAAACCCAAATATGTAGACATACATACGATTTGATTTAAATGGGAAAAGAGACACGTAAATGGATGCTGGGAGGGGAGGTTTGTGGTGCTTATCAACAGCTCCATAAGGCATATCTGTGGAAATAATGAGATATTAAAGTCAAGTATATGCAGGCAGAGTTGGCAAAAGTTGGGTATAAAATATAATGAGGTCTTATTTTTACCTACTGCTAGTGTAGGGGAGGAAAAATAATATCTCTTCAATCCTTCTATGTTCCTAGTTGGGACTTCTATAAGAAAAGAGAGATTAACCGGAGAAAAACAAATCAAAATTGCTTAACATGTATACCCTATGTGTAACTCATTTATACATGGGAAATATCCAAGGAAAAAATGAATAGCTGTCCAAAAGATGACTTAAAACTCCTACTTATATAACATCTTCAACAAAAAAAAAACAATACATTTCTGGAGAAGTGACAAGACAAAGGATAAGTTCCTTGAGCAAAGTTTGGAAAGGCAAATATATAACAGATGAGGGCTAATTAGTAGTTTGACATATAGATTCCTTTTTTTTTAATATATATACTTTTTATTGCATTTTAGGTTTAGGGGTACATGTGAAGAACATGCAAGATTGTTACATAGGTACACACATGGCAGTGTGATTTGCTGACTTCCTTCCCATCACCTGTATCTGTTATTTCTCCCCATGCTATCCCTCCCCAACTCCCCACCCCCTGCTGTCCCTCCCCTTTTTCCCCCCAACAGACCCCAGTGTGAGATGCTCCCCTCCCTGTGTCCATGTGTTCTCATTGTTCAACACCTGTCTATGAGTGAGAATATGTGGTGTTTGGTTTTCTGTTCCTGTGTCAGTTTGCTGAGAATGATGCCATCTGTAGGTTGATAAGGGTCTGAGGTCATCTTTGATCAATCGGTGTCCATTCTGATAAAAAGGTGAGGAGGAACACCTTTTAAAATTTATGTCTTGCTTTCACACAGAGAAGGACAGAGAGCTTTTCTTGTATGTGCTGCTTTTCTCCCATGCCTTTCAGTAGCTCAAAATAATCTTCATACCAAAGTGGCATATTTTGGAGTGGCACATTCTGACACCCTTCACCTATGTGATAGTAAGGTTTAAAGAAAATTATTTTCCTTTTATCATCAAGATATGGTAGCAAGTGAAACCATTTTATCATATTTATTTGAAGTATGGAATATAATTAACTTGCCTTACATATTTTGCATCTAAAGTTTTCTCCAAGTAAGAAGAGAATTCCTACATTGCTAATATTTAAAACAATCTGTATCTTTTCTTTTCCTACCTATTTTATATCTTTCTTTTGTTTTTCACAGTTGGTTTCTCTGATATTTCTATGGCCTTCTGATCATTTTCTTTCTCATTTTAGGTTAAGAACATACATTTTATCATTTCGGCCAATTTTTCTTTTCTATTGCAATTTTCAAAGTATTAAATTATGTTTTGCTGGGACCTTATTTTTTTTCTCTATCTTTAGGTTTTCTTTAGTGTGCTCACCCTTAGCCTTTTTGTCTGACAGTTAACAACAACAAAAATTCCCTCTGACAGGCACAGAAACCATTATGCTGAAAATATGATCATCATGACAGTCCTGAATTGTCTATTCAGCAACATCAATCTCTTATTTGGCTAAATAGCACAGTGCTCTGTCCACACTGATTCCTCCATTTTAAATTTATATGTTTATTTATATCTAGGTCTATGTACAGATATGCATATAGATATATATGTGCATATAAGTTTAAGTATGCTTAGACATATATATCTATAAACACACGTATATATGTATGTGTATACATCTATATATATGTATTTTGTTTATTCTTACCCTTTATCTGAGATTTAGCTTTTCTTATGGTATTGGAATTCTTTTCATTGTATTTTTCTTTTATTTTGTCAAATTCTTTTTACTTTGGCTTACTTATTGGCTGCTGTGTTACTTTCTAGTTTTCTTTTTTTTCCTTCCTAGTAGCTCTTCAGTCTGGCCTCTGAATACCTGATGCATGATTCTTATAGTAACTTCATCTACTCAAATTATATTCACTATTTCTCTTAGCAGTTTTGCTTAAGAGAACAGCCCTGAGTACACACAGAAAGTTTCTCTAAATTTTAATGAATAATATATAATTATATTTGTCCAAACATTGTCTCTATAAGCATCAACTTATTCCAGGGGAAAATATGAGTAGACAGATCATCATTTAAACCTAAGATGACTATTATTTGGGCACAAATATATGATTTCCATACAGATTAAAACAACTAAAGAACAACATATGGATTGTATATTTAAGAATGACTGACTAGATATACTCATTTTTAAAATAGAAGAGATAGTCTATATTTATATTTGCATATAATAACATATGTCAAATATATTTATACTTGTTAAGCCTTTATGTACCTGGGGATGAGATTTACACATATTTTCTTATTAAATCCTCACAAGTATCTGAAATGTTGAAAAAGTAACCTACAATTTTCAAATGAGAAAATTAGGCTTCAGAGAAAACAGTTATTTGACAAAATTATTAAGCAAAGCAGTATGAGAACTGCCACTTTAGCTATTTCTATGTGAATATTAAGAGCCTATGTTATAAGCATTACATATATATGCAAAGGATATAGTTTTGAGAGTTATTTACTATAAAATATTGAAAATATATTTAAAATATTTCATTAAAATTTCACTATAAATGAATGCCACATACAATCTTAAAATATAATTATTTATAGATTTTTACTCTGTTTTTGAGCAAAGTGACAGTGGTTTTCCTTGATATGTATATTTGTCCAATGTGCAACTATAAATACATAAATAGAAGTGGTTTATGTGTGTTTTAACTCTATCTATTGTCTTCCAAGTCCCAGATTTAATCGATCTTTTACCATATTTTAAGGTCTTTATTTTTCTTTTTTGTTTAATTTTTGCTTTCGTGTAAACAGACTATGTTCACTGTTCATGACAGAAATTTATATTCAATATGATTAAAACACGGTGAATATTTTGATAACTAGCCACGTATTTTTCTTTAAACAAATTAAATATTTCTGATATTTTCCAATTTTAATGTTTACATTTGTTTTATGAGAAACACAATCATACTTTTAAAACATAATTTTAAATGATTTAATGTGTACCCATTTTAGACTTATGCCAATATAAAGTAATAGAACCAAAAAGCAATTTACATTAAAAGTAATGCAAGCTGAATAATTTATAATGTGTATCTTTCATAGACTAAAAGAAGTTTACATAAACTTTAATCCCAACTAGCTTAACAACTGCTGAATTTCCAGCTATACTGTTTTGTTCAATTAATTGAGACATTCCTGTTACTTTTGTAAAATTTCATATATAATAGCTTTTTCATATATTTAATAGATCATTTTCACACAAAATATTTCAAAGTATTTTATGAACTATAATTCAAAAATTAAAACAATTAACTTGCTAATGTAATGCCATGATCAAAATAGAAACTCTTGAACAATGAAAAATTCAATAGTGGTAAATAAAATAGCATTTTGGGAACTTGATTATAGTGATCAGGTTTAAACCCATCCTGATCCAGCTACTCATTAGACAAGGTAACATCAAGTAAGATCCTTATCCTATCAGTACCTTGATAGAATATTACTTATTTGTCAGGTGGGAATAATAATATTTAGCTCAGAACATAGCTGAAGTATTAAATAAGATAAAAATAAAGCCCTGAGAGAAATGACTTACACTGTGTATTACTATTATTTTTTTAATTTTTAATTTTTTATTTTTGAGACAGAGTCTGTCACCCAGCCTGGAGTGCAATGGTGCAATATCGGCTTACTGCAATCTTATTCTCCTGGGTTTAAGCGATTCTCCAGCCTCAGCATCCAGAGTAGCCAGGACTACAGGCATGCGCTACCATGACAGGCTAAGTTTTGTATTTTTAGTAGAGACGGGGTTTAGCCATGTTGGCCAGGCTGGTCACGACCTCCTACCTCAAGTGATCCACCCGCCTTGGCCTCCCAAAGTGCTGGGATTATGGGAATGAGCCACTGCACCCAGCCAACTTACACTATTTATTAATAAAACAAGGCTATTTTCTAGCAATTTATGGAAGTTAATATTTTTTGTGAAATATGGAGACAAAAAATATAAAGGACCTTTAAAACAAATCCAGTATTAACTATGCCCTGTAGTTATTTGATACTTTTTCATTCAATTAGTCAGACAGTTATTCTTTATTAAGAAATATTTTTGTGCTGGGCTGAAGGTCGGTTATTGAAATAGAAGCACACATTCTTGGTATTTTTACAACCTAACATAGTTAAGTTTGCTTGACTTCACTTTGGAGGTGTTTTGCCCCATAAAACAAGGGTTTTCATAAACTTAAGTGCTCATTGGTCCAAAGGGCCATGCTTTCCAACAAATAATGAGAAAAGCTGAACATGTACAGAGTGGAGCAAACTGTGACAAACTGCAGGGCACAAAATCCGAACAGGCCAGTTTCAACTGTTGGCTGACAGTTGATGGGTCAGAATCATATTGTTCTGAAATGTGGCTTTATCCTCTGCTACTTGTATAATCTTAGACAATTATTTATCTTCAATTCTCAGGTAATAATAGGGTATCCTACATGATAGGATTGCTGTAAAGATTAAAAGAAACAATGTCTTCAATGGGCTTGGCACTATGGATGAAAAACAGAAAGCACTCTATGACGGCTGTGATGATTGATGATGATGATGATGATGATGATGATAATTTTGGAAGGACATGGATCCAGAGTTAGTAGTTTCATATTTGTAGGAAAATGTATTAGGATGCTGCCTTTTATATAAAATCTTCTCATTTTCAACATGCAGGGATTCCAGGGCTAGCAGTCTACCAGTTTGAGATTTGTTGGTTATATGATCTTCATAACCCTTTAGCTCAAATACTCAGACTTCATATGTTACTCACCTTGCATGAAAAAAAAATCAATATATCATTGTAGAAACTAATGAGGTAACCTAGTGATATGGTTTGGTTGTGTCCTACCCCAATTTCATCTTGAATTCCTACATGTTGTGGGGTAATTGGTTGGAGGTAATTGAATCATGGGGGCAGGTCTTGCCATGATGTTTTCCTGACAGTGAAGAAGTCCCACAAGATCTGATGGTTTTTTAAGGGGGAGTTTCCCTGCACAAACTCTCTTTTCCTGCTGCCATCCATGTAAGACATGACTTGCTCCTCCTTGCCTTACACCATGATTGTGGGGCCTCACCAGCCACATGGAACTGTGAATCCAATAAACCTCTTGCTTTTGTAAATTGCCCAGTCTTGGGTATGTCTTTATCAGCAGTGTGAAAATGAACTAATACACCTAGGAAATCCAATTTTTGAAACTCCAGCATCTTGGAAAGAATAACAAAACTCACACCCTTTCTTCAGATGACCTACAAATATATTCAAATACATTTGTCCAGTTCTAATAACAGTAACTGAAAATAGAAAATAAACAACCTATATGTATATAGCCCTGTCATTGACAGCTGCCTTCGGTCATTTGAGAACTGCCCTTACCTTTGGATGATTCAGTGATGTGTTTTGACAAATTTAGCCAAGATCCAGTGAACCCAGTCAACTTAGTCATTCTGTAAAACTTATGTTGCTTAATAAATATTTTCCATTGTCTAAATTTAGGACTTACTTTTTTTAATTTTCTGGAATACCAGTTTCCTCTCATCCAAATAATTAGATATTATTTCTTCTTGTTGGTCATGTTTCTGTACCTGAATATTCTTTAGATATATTTATTATTATTATCATGTATGATAATTTTAATTAGTCTAGACTATAATATAATTATTAAAAAGGCATACTGTATAGAAGCATAATATTTAAATATTTCCCTTATTAAAGCAATTTTGATTAGAAAAACAATAATGGTAAACTGAAATAGATTGAGATTTAAATCCAATCTGAGCCAGGTTTTATTATGTGTTTTATCTGGTTTTATGACAGGAGATTGTCAATCTGGGGTATTCAAAATAAATTTTGTTTCTTTATGATGAAATGGCTAGGACTAAAGCATTATAGCATAGCACTTAGTATTATAATAGTGATAGTGAACTGTAGAAAAACAATACCAAGATAAAATTACTACTTTCAAGGCAGCAAGACTTTGAAAGTAATGGATTTTTGATGAAAAATTTTGAGAATGCATTTGACATAACAAAAAAGATTAAAAATGAAAATGGAGTTTTTAATTACAAACCATATTGATTTAGTATGTGTGTGTGTAATAACATAATATTTACTAGATAATTATATAGTGCTTTCAAGTTTTCAAAGCCAATTCACATAAATCATATGTTTCTCAAAACAAATGCACATATGGGCATTTATTTCATTTTACAAATGATTAACCTAAAATTCAGAAAGTGTTGGCTGATTGTTGCATATATATTTGTTTCTTCTTTTGTCCTATTCTGTTTCCATTTGTGTTGTACAATATTTTAGCTACAATGTGTTGTACAATGTTTTAGCTATTTCAACAGCAGTTGGCATACAGAGTATATAGGAACACATGTGCATGTAAGAGTAAATATGTAATATATTTTTTAAAATATATGATATTTATATTTATATATACTTGTGTGTTTATCTGTATATCTACCTATCTAGATAGAGATTTATAGTTACAAATGAGGTAAAGTGTAAATATTCATGTTCACACATGAGTATTTTTTCTTAGACATTTTTTCTTAGAAGTCAATATCTGGCACCAATAAAAAAAATCTACCTATAGACAAATCTATATCAACAAATAAATAGAAATCTAAATCTCTACATTCATAAGCAACTTATGATTAATAACCATATATATGGCAGTTATGATAAGAATCAACTTATTTCAGGTTGTACTCAATATTTTGCCTTAACACTAATCAATACATATACAGGTTGACATGAGAAAGGCATCATGTGGTCAAGATTTTTGTTTAAATAGTATACCACTTCATATTATAACAGTTATAGCAAACTGTAGGAAAAGAAAATATTAAAGTAAAATCACTCTTTTAAATAACAGTAACACTTAAAGAGAGATGGATTTGGGACAGATAATGAGGGTGCATTTGAGACTAACACAGGAAAGGTTAGACCTTGAAGGTATAAGTTGAAGGAAAACAAATGGTAATATATTTAAGGGGGGATACTTGTCTAAGTGAAGCCAAAAAAAAAGTTCAAGATTTATTCGAAGGAAAGTTAACTGTCAGTAGGGAAGCAGTGAGAGATGTGAGATCAGGCTCAAGCATAGTTTTGATGGGTCATTAATCCAAGTTAAAGAGCCTAGACTTGATTACACTCCCAATGAAGAATCATTAAGGGGAAGAAAATGGCAACTTGAAAGCAGTGTTTAAGTTGGTTGCCATGTGCAGGATGCATTAAAGTGGTAGAAACTTCCACTTTGTGACTCTAGTAAGGAAGCTATTAGTGAAATGATAGGTCAAAGACAAAAGTCAGCCTGGGGAACTTGAAATATGTGTGGGCGTGTTTGTCTCCTTACGTGCATAGGTGACTGTTGCCAATCAAGTAATTTTTCAATGTTACCAGTATTTCCTAGTCTTGAGCCAACCAATCACCAGTCAACCTGTTTGTGTGTTCTTTATTTCTGCCAATTTCATGAGTTTGTAGCTTGTGTTTAGGAAAAAAAAAAGTTCTGCCCTAAACATAGAGACAGCTGATGAAACAACTTACAATGATGGAGAGACTTAGGCAGAAGAGGACCCTTTTCCCTAAATTTTAGGGACATAATTTTTAAGAAAAAATTGTCTGACTTCACACCTATGTGGTCAGAATGGAGAAACAAACAAATAACTGAGTCTTAAAACTACCCATCTGTCAAAAAAGGATGTGAGTATTATAGTCACAGAGATGTGGGATTAAATTCCAAGCCTGGGGCAAGTTATTAGGTCTTAACCTTGCTAAGAAATTATTTCCTCATTGCCATTCCTTAATCCATTTGAACTGTCAGAAAGGAATACTTGAGGCTGCATAATTTAAAAAGAAAAAGGTTTAACTGGCTCACAATTCTGCAGGTTGAACATGAAGCACAGTGTCTGCATCTACTTCTAGCGAAGGCCTCAAGAAGTTTACAGTCACAGCAGAAGGCAAAGGGGAGCCAGTGTGTCATATGGTGAGAAAGGGAGCAAGAGAGTGACAAGGAAGTTTCAGGCTTATTTAGATCTCACTTGAACTCATAGCTGAGAACTCACTCATTACCTCAAGGATGACACCCAGCCAATTCAGAAGGGATCTGCCACCATAATTCAAACACCTTCAACCATGACCCACCTCCAACACTGGAGATTACATTTCAACATGAGGTTTAGAGGGGACAAACATCCAAAACACACCACTACTCTTCATGATAAAACTGATATATGTATCATTACTACACATACATATGTAGTTTTAATACATATAAAGTCATATATCTAATTATTAAATATACACACATATATTGTATCATTACTGCATATATGTGTATATACATTTATGCTTTGTAAAATGCATGGAAGCCAAGCGCGGTGGCTCACGCCTGTAATTCCAGCACTTTAGGAGGCCGAGGTGGGCGGATCACGAGGTCCGGAGATCAAGACCTTCCTGGCTATAATGGTGAAACCCCATGTCTACTAAAAATACAAAAAATTAGCTGGGTGTGGTGGTGCACGCCTGTAATCCCTGCTACCTAGGAAGCTGAGGTAGAAAAATAGCTTGAACCCGAGAAAGAGAGATTGCAGTGAGCTGAGATCGCGCCACTACACTCTAGCGTGGTGACAGAGCGAGACTTCCTCTCAAAAAAAAAAAAAAAAAAAAATGCATGGAACACAGTAAACATGCAGTTAAAAATATGCAATAATTAATTGCAAGCTTGATTTCTGTATCCTATTTAAATTATTATCAGTAACTCAAAGAATACTGTCTCGAAATTATTAATTTCTAGTTAAAAGTGGATCCAAGCTTAACTATAAAACCAGAAGTAGATACGGTCTCTTCAGATATCTCTGCACGTTTCTAGGGGGTATTCAAAATTCTGTGGACAACTTGTTGGAAAAATTTCTCCAAGTAAGGAAAATCTCATGTATGAAAGCATGAATATGGCAAACATCATGACGTATTCCAAGAGTTGGAAGTAGTTAATAGTACTACAGCCTAGGAAAACTAAAAGGTGATGCATATGTTGTGAGTATATCACAGTGATCCTTATATGCCACATGTGAAATTTATATTTTATGCTGTATTTATTGAGGAACAGGGCAATCAAAATAACAGCTAGAAAATTATTATTAGGATTACAGACTTTGGAAGATGAGATAAAAATAAACATAGTTAAGGAAGTAGTAGCAATAATAGGTAGATGGGTAAGTACGTAAGAGAGAAAAAAATAGAGGTCCATGCTTATTCTCATAATTCTAGATTGGGCTATAATAACAATATTAGTTATAATTTATTAAAAGTTTTATATTCAAGGACCTCAGCCATGTGTCTTATATTAACTACATCATTAACAGTTAATAATAACCAATTTCAACTTACTCTTAAAATCTGCCTCCAATGTCTCAAAGACCTCCGAAACCTAACACATCAAGACCTAATTTTAGTTTCTTCCTCCTAACACTGCTGGCCACCAAAAGCTTCTACAGTGCTTTTCCATAAATAAATAAATAAGATACAGCCTTTCAGGAAGGGACAATCTATGAACAACTATCTCAGGAAGCAGATCAAGAGCTAGATTTGAGTGCAAAGTCACCTCTTTATTTCATCTTTCTATTTCAATATTTCTGTGCGATACGCAAATTTCACAATCATACCTGGTAGACTTGTGACTTTTCCATCTGAGAAAATGTTACAAAAATCCTAGTTGGTTAAAGCAGAAATCTAAGATTCAGTTTTGATCTTTCTTTTCCCTTTACATTTCTCATCATGTAAATGAATTTTTTCTTTCAAAATATTTCTCAATGTTCACTTTTCCATCCTTACCACCATTTTCCTAGCTCAAAGCACTGTAGTCTACTTTGCAGCTAGCGTCTTTCTTACTCCTCTCTCTGTTTCTGCATAGACTCAACTCCCAGTAGAAAATAAAAATGCTAACTTAAATACAGATTGAGAAACAGATATACATAAATTTAAGTAAAGGTTAATATTTATAATAAGAAACCATTAACATATAGAAAAAAATTCATATCTCATTAAAGTACAATGTAATTTCACATGAAAAGGATACAAAGTATTGACAAGGTATGTAAAATGGTCATTGTTATCAGCGTATTAATTCAAAATATAAAGAAATAAAATTTCTCTAGAGATTTTCAATAACTTTTTAGAGAAATTGGCATAAAATAAATTGCTAAAATTTGATGATTATTTGTGGGAACAGATGGTAGGGATTGAAAGATTGTTAATTAAATTTAAACACGCTGATTTCTTCTAAATTGTTTCATAAATCGGTATTCACATTTTAGAAATTTCTGCAAAATTATATAAGCAGAGATTTGAAAAGTATATGACCCAGTAAACCTCTTCTAAGTGATTTAACCTGAGGAAATATGTTAAAAGAAGAAAAATGTGTATAAATAGGTTCAGCACAGCATCATCTTTTTAAGAAAGTTAAAATAAATGTCCATCACAGTGTAATGGCTGTGCACACTCTTTTATATCAATGTTATAAATAAGAAGTATACATAGAAACTTGAATCAGCATCTGCAATGTAATGTTAAATAAAAAATAAAAACATAAAAATATATATCAATTAGATAATTACTATTTTAAGCTGGTATAGGGTTTTGAATGACATAGCAGTAACAAATTGGAAATACAATAATACAACTCTGGTGCTTTTAAAAAAAGTATCTCATGTTTATCTGTTCATATTAATTGTGATAACCTTTAAAATTGTTATATTAAAAGATAAATATTCTATAGCACTGGTGAGCAGTAAAGTTTTAAAATATGTAAAAAAAATTTATAATTTCACCAATTTGGACAAAAAATTGTCACTTTTTATTTTTGAGAAAGAATTGCTTTATTTTCTGTCATATTTGATTTCCACCATCAGTAACTGGTGCCCAAATATTTACAAATGATTCTCAGTTTTTGACTAACATAGAGCAGATTTGTTTTCTTCATTTACCTAAAATTCATTTTGTGGAGTTCTAAATTTAAGGTTACCTTGTAAGATAAATTCACTCTGAAATGGCACTTTTCTTGTTTACAGAATCTGAATGATTGGCAGTGCCATTTATCTGCCTTTAATGATTAATATTTAATATATATTATTTATTGTAATATATATGTTAAATATATTTTATGGAAAAAACTAAAATATTTAAGAATTTCTCACATATCCATAATGTATTTATTTTGTCATAATAATGCCCAATTTATTAAAATAGAAATTGATGATTTAGCTAAATACAGGCTAGTTATAGTAAAAGCTTGTGTTAGTCCATTTTCACACTGCTATAAAGAACCACCTGAGACAGGGTAATTTATAAAGAAAAGAGGTATAATTTGTTCACAGTACCAAAGTCTGTACAGGAAGCATGGCTAAGAAGACCTCAGGAAATTTACAATTATGAGGCAAAGAGGAAGCCCACATGTCTTCACACGGCCAGAGAAGGAGGAAGAGAGAGGAGAGGTGCCACACACTTTTCGGCAACCAGATCTCAAAGTAACTCGCTATCACAAGAACAGAACCAAAGAAGAAATCTGTCCCCATGATCCAATCTCCTCCCACCAGGCCCCACGTCCAACACTGGGGTTATAATTTAACATGAGATTTGGATAGGGACACAATCCCAAACCATATCAGGGTTCATGTCAATAACTAAATGAAAATACAGTAGTAAAAGAAAAAAACAATTACAGTAACAATAAAAAAAGAGAAAAACAAAAGCCTATAAAGAGAAGAAAAAAAAAAACACTCAGACTCTCTACTAATCATAATAATGTGCACATAAAAAATATCTTTTTAGGCTATGTATCATCAAACATTAAAAAACTCAATTTGCAGTGAGCTATGTGGAAGCAGGTTCTGTTACTACCTCTTCTAGTTGATATCTTTTTTTTAGTTCAGATTGGCAGTATCTTTTAAAAGGCATTCTGTGCCTCTTCCTCTTAGCCATAAATTCTGAAATTCATGGGTGAGATATTTACATATAACATTAATGAATGAATAGATATCTATAAATTTTCCATTTACAACATTGTTGACACAAAATTGGAAACACTTAAATGTGTATGTTTTGGGAGCTTAAGAAACAAGTAAAATAGGATATTTTTTTCAACTGTAATATTTCTATTTGACATAAAGCAAGACTGAACTGAACTACAGCAATAAGTCAAAAAATAACACATGCTGGTGAGGTTGTAGAGAAAAGGGGACACTTGTACACTGTTGGGAGAACTGTAAATTAGTTCAACCAATGTGGAAAACAGTATCGTGATTCCTTAAAGAGCTAAAAATAGAACTAACATTTGACTTAAGAGTCCCATTACTGGGTATATGCCCAGAGGAATATACATCATTCTCTCATAAAGACACATGTACGTAAATGTTTATTGCAGCAGTATTCACAATAGCAAAGATATGGAATCAACCCAAATGCCCATTAATGACAGACTGGATTTTGTTTTAATGTGGTATGTATACTATGCTGCCATAAAAAAGAATATTATGTCTTTTGTGGAACATGGATGAGCTGGAAGCTATTGTCCTTAGCAAACTGTTCAAGGAACAGAAACCAAATACCACATGTTCTCACTTATAAGTGGGAGCTAAATGATGATAACTCATGAACAAAAAGAAGGGAATAACAGATACTGTAGTCTCTATGAGGATGAAGGGTGGGAGGAGGCAGAGGAGCAGAAAAAATAATTATTGGGTACTAGACTTAATACCTGAGTGATTAAATAATGTATATAACAAACCCCATGACATAAGTTTACCTGTATAACAAACCTGCACATGTATCTCCAAACTTAAAATCAAAGTTAAAAATAATTTTAAAAGTAGACATTCCTGAATCCACATCCTTCTAAAACTATGACTCTTTTTTCATGCTATGATCAGAGCCCAGTTTCTGGCATGAGTTTTCTATACGTATGGTTTTCTCTTTTTCCCCTTTATTTTACTCTCTTTCCCCTTACAAACACTTTTCATAAAAATTATTTTATTGCAGTTGTGATCTATTTGCCACATACAGATTTTTAGGCAGCAGATAGTACCTTTTTAGGCAAAGCAACACAAAAAATAGCTGTGAGTCTCATCTAACCAATGAAATTCATTATCAATAACTTGTATTACACATAACTGTACCTCTACAATATTGATTATACAACACTAAGAACTAAACTATAGATTTATTAACTCACATATAATTAGATTAAAACAAAAATCCATTATGACTATGTCTCTTATAGGGAGCATTTAATGTGTTCATAATAATTCATTGTTGACACATTTTATATATTTTTCTACATCATGTGTCATCTAGTTCTGTTTTTAAATGCCTGTTTCGTTTTGTTTGTTTTTCTTATTGTTTTGCAAATTAATTTGGCTAATTCTCAGATTTCTTTTTTTTTATTCATACATCTGTTTTGATTCTATATCAGAACTTATTTCATTTCTTTTATTGGCCCTTAAAATTTCACCATGAAAAGCAATTCCAGAACTGAAAATATTTTGCCACTCTTTGTCACTTAAATGATGTATATATGTCCTTATTTCTCAGTGTCATACTTTGCATGGTTTCTTATGATACATTTTCTGCTTCATTTTTTCTCTTTAAAGTGATTTCTAGATATTTCATTTTTAGAAATTGTTTCATTTAATCTTCCTGTCCATTTCTGAAATATTTTTGTTGCTTTCTAATCTTCATTATTTAAGCTCTTTATTTCTTTAATATTTGTTACATCGTTATTCTGCATTCTTCGTTAAATGTTTCCTATATCTTCAGTTTGGAAGGATTGAAGTCTGTTGTTGTTTTTTAATTGAAGTAAAATATACATATAGAATTTACCATTTGTTATTATTTTAAGATGTATGGTTCAGTGGTAATAAATACATTCAAATATTTCTTCCTTCATTTTCTCTTCTCCACCTTCCGGTCTCTGGTAACTACCCGCTATTTGCATTATTTGCTGAGTTTTATTGAAGGTGGCTTGCTTTTTAATGTGTTATTTTTGACTGAGATCACAGTAATAGATTTAATATTTGGAGATTCTTTGAGCTGCAATATTGGAAGCTTCGTTACATAAAGAATTTGCTTCTCTTTATGCTTCTTCCAGCTGCCAGCTAACACCAGGAACTAGCAGGTTAACACAAACTGAGCCCCTCCTCCTCCAGGGCACTGTTCAGTTTCAGGTTCTTGGATTCAGCTTCATCAGAGCTCTCCTGTTGCTGTCTGTACCTAACCTCAGGACCAGAGTACCCACCTTGGCTTCTTGCTACTCTGGTCCCAGATCATACATTTTATTTGGAGGAAGCAATGTTGGAGACTTCCTTTACTTATGAAATGAGTGATAATTCAAAGAATGTGCATTTTGAAGAATATGTTTTCCTGTATTGAGACGGTATCTCCATATCTAGCCAACTTTATTTTGAAAGCAGAACTTCTTTGCTCTTCAAAAGGCTCCAATTCCTCTTCTACCATAATTGCTGTAGAAACACTGCTTAGTGAATAAACTATGGCCAAATCTAACGAGTATATTGTAGTCCTTATCTTTCTTAACCCCTCAATCCTTCCTTCCTATAGTTATAAATCCTTCCTTTTTTTGAACATGCATTTTTTGATTTCTAAGATACTGTATTCTTCTGTTTTCTTCTTTTAAGTTTTCTTTCTTTTTTTTTTTAATCTTCTTTGTAGTCTCTTACCTCTTTTGATTGTTAAATAATGAAAGGCCTTAGGGTGTTGCTCCAAATCGTTTCTTGTCTCAATATACTTCTCCTCCTGTATGAAATAATTTATTACCATGTCTTTAAAAATACAACTATGTATCAATAAGTTCCGGATATTGGATTCTACTTCATCTCTCTCCTCACATCAAACTTGTACATATAATAATTTGAAATATCTTTTTATATATGTTACTGGCAACTCAAATATATTATCCAACCTAAACTCTTAATCTTGCCAAAATATGTTCCTTTTCAAGATTTTCCTGTCTTAATAAGTTATAGTGCTATTTATTCTATAACTGAAACCAGATTTTTAGGAATTACCTTTTACATTCTGTCTTCCCCTATTCATATGTTGCATCTATTATCATCAAATAATGTCATTTCTAACTGTTAGGTATTTTTCTTGACTGAGTCCATTTCTTTTCACCCTCAATGCTCGTGTCATACCTTCTCAGTCTTACACTTACTCCCTCCTATCCAACTTCTTCGTGATTAATAAGTACTATCTTTTGTAAATTATTCAATAGCTTCCTGTATACTCAGAATCCCTTTTCCTGTTGTACAAAATGCTGAATAACATTTACTTTTAACTAGCTGTCTAGCAATATCTAATGCTTCTATCACTTTCATCATCATGCCTCACACACACTGGGTTTAAGCTAACTTTTTTATTTTTTTGAGACAGAGTCTCACTCTATCGCCAGGCTAGAGTGCAGTGACATGATTTTGGTTCACTGCAACCTCCGACTCCCAGGTTCAAGCGATTCTCCTGCCTCTCTTCCCAAGTAGCTGGGATTACAGGCACACGCTGCCACATCCAGCTGATTTTTGTATTTTTAGTAGAGACGGAGTTTCACCATGTTGGCCAGGATGATCTCGATCTCCTGACCTCATGATCTACCCACCTTGGCCTCCCAAAGTGCTGGGATTATAGGCATGAGCCACCATACCCCACCAACTATAAGTAACTGTTATATAATAATGCTACATAACAAATTGCCAGATATCCATGGCTTAAAACAACAATTTTTTTTATACATGAAGTCCTGTGTCAACTATAGCAGCACTGCAACAGGCTGAAAAGCATGTTCTCATTCTGCCACCCTTGCTAAAGGAACAGTTTCTGATGTGTGATGTTCTCCCATCATGCACCAGAGATGCATGGAATGTTAGAGCACACGCTTAAGGAAACTCACAATCCATCTTTAGTCTCCACTGAAAACTGACATGCTGTCACTTTTAACTACATTCCATTGCCCAAAGAAAGTCACATTCCAAGCCCAATGTTAATAGAAAGGGAAATCATACAAATTAAAATTTGATAAACAAAAATAAAACAGATTGAAATTTTAATTTTTAAAAACCCACACTTTTCTGTTCCAAGGCCTTGCCATGAGCCTTCAGTAGTTTTCATTGAATACTTTAAAGTTCAACCTTAAGACTACTTTTTGCTAATAACAGGACTCCTTTCATCTTTTTTTTCCTTCTCATTTACCCTTAGTCATTAAATGAAAGAGAAATGACAACTGAGAATTCTGAGACAAGGTTCTATGTCAGTAGCAATAACCAGGAAGCATAAAATCAAATTTAATTTTTAAAAACTTCCTTTTTTATTTACGTTTATTTTTGAGACAGGTTCTTACTCCAGCCCAGGCTGGAGTGCAGTGGCACAGTCTTGGCTCACTGCAACCTCTGCCTCCTGGGCGCAAGTAATTCTCATGCCTCAGCCTCCTGAGTAGCTGGGACTACAGGAACATGCCACCACAACTGGCTACTTTTTGTATTTTTTGATAGAGATGGGGTTTCACCATGTTGATCAGGCTGGTCTGAAACTCCCGACCTCAAATGATCCACCCATCTCAGACTCCAAAAGTTCTGGGATTACAGGTGTGAGCCACCATGCCTGGCCCTAAAACTTAGTAGATGATAAAAGACTATTCTGCAGAATATACACAGAAGTCTCATAAGGCCAAACAAGCAAAAGAAGGAAGGAAGGGAGAGAGGAAGGAAGGAAATAAGAAAGGAAAACAGGAAACAAAATATCATTTAATAGAAAAATAGCAGGGTGACTCACTCCTGTAATCCCAGCACTTTGGGAGGCTGAGGCGAGCAGATCAAAAGTTCCAGACCAGCCTGGCCAGCAAGGTAAAACCCCATCTCTACTAAGAATACAAAAATTAGCTGAGCGTGCTGGCACGTGCCTGTAATCCCAGCTACTCAGGAGGCTGAGGCAGGAGAATTGCTTGAACCCAGGAGGCAGAGGTTGCAGTGAGCTGAGATCGCGCCACTGCACTCCAGCCTTGGTGGCAGAGCAAGACTGTCTCAAAAAAAAAACAATAATAATAATAACAAGTTAAACTTGTTGACAAACAAAAACGAAGCCTGTGTTGCCAATGACTATATAAAAGTACATATTATTTCATACTCTTGACATATTATTTCATACTCATCATTTTTTAAAAATAGAAAAATACAACAATATCAAGCATTAGTAAGGGCATAGGCCTAAGAGAACTTTTATACCCTATCATGGGTATAAATTTTTCAGCCAATGAAAGTTCCATGGGAAAAAAAAAAAAGCCCATATATTGTAGTTCCTATTCTGCATTACAATAAATTTTCTGGAAAATTTCTTAACTGTTTTATACACAATGTTTGTGAAACTGCTTTTGCAAAAGTTATGATGGTGAGAAACATCTAATAAAGCTAATTCCTTCTTTCTTCTAACCTCACAAGCTAACTGTCTTTGCTTATTCCTTAGCATATTCCAAGCCAGTGGTGGGAGCAATTTAGTTTATAGTTCAATTTTAAAACAAAGCTGGTAACAGTCGCTTCTCAGGACTATTTTCCCTGCTTAGTAGTTGAACCTGCTTTTGTAAAATTAACAGATTGGCCACAAGGTTAGAATTATGATTCAGGAATCATGTAGCCATAGGACACAAGATTTGTAACCTCCCCAATTGCTCCTGTAGATAACATCACTATTATAAAACCTAACACTAGTGTTTGGGGTGTTTTCAGAGCTTGTATTCTGATGCACCAGCTAGCACTACCCAGACCAATAACCAATACCAAGAAACTGACTCAACTGTCCTACTCCCTATAATTTTATCTTTGACCTATTAGCATTCTCCTATTCCTTAGCCCCCTGTCTACCGAACTATCCTTGAAAAATCCAAGCATCTGAATTTTTGGGGAAGCAGATTTGAAAAATATCTCCTGTCCCCCTCACCCATCTGGCCCTGTGATGAGAATTTTTTTTTTTTTTTTCCTGTAACACCTGCTGTTGGTTTTTCTGGGCAGTGGTAAGATGAACCTGTCAGCCAATTACACTGAAGCTAAAAAAACACCTGATTAACATAGCATGATTTTTTTCAGAAAAATGAAGATGAATGCTTTTAGTTTTTATTCATAGTTCCCCATTAATTTAAGAAAAAAAGGCATGGCTGGGCACAGTCATTCATGCCTGTAATTCCTGCACTTTGGGAGGCCAAGGCAGGTGGATCACCTGAGGTCAGGAGTTCAAGACCAGCTTGACCAACATGGTGAAACTCCGTCTCTACTAAAATACAAAAAAATCAGCCAGGCATGGTGAGGGGTGCTTGTAATCCCAACTACTCAGGAAGCTGAGGCAGGAGAATCACTTGAACCCAGGAGGCAGAGGTTGCAGTGAGCAGAGATTGTGCCATTATACTCCACCCTGGGTGACAAGAGCAAAACTCCATCTCAAAAAATAAATAAATAAATATAAAGGCAAAAATTTTCCTTTATTTCTCTTTAATTTCTGCTTTTGTTCATTTCTTTGCTTTATCTGTAATCATTCTTACTTTTATGTATTCTTGTCTTTATCCTTACATCTTTCCTTTAGCTTTTTTTCTAATTATACTATATTTTGTAAGATAGCAAATAAATCTGTGGATGTTATAAAATAGTTTATATATTTCTAAGAATAATAGATAATAAGGGAAATATGAGAAAAAAATAGATATACATATTTTTTTCTCAAGTGCCCATTCAGTAGAAGTCACGTAACAAGACTGATTCTTGCCAACATCTCAAAGAACAATCATGAGGTCAGTTTGGTAAGTGGTAGCTGCTGCATAAATCCTGTTGAATTTGTTGGTGAATGAATGATGTTCAACTTGTCAAGGTGAATAGCAGGAAGAGTTGCTCACTATAGCTCGATAGTTCAACTTTGTTAGGTAATAATAGTGTAAAATAGAATTTGAATTTAGTTTTAGTTTACCCATAAGGATAACCAAGTGTAACCTCTACCTGAAAGTACTGTGTTACAACCGTTTATCATCACTAAATGCTTGGTTAGAAATTCTTTCATAGCAATAGTGATAAGAATATAGTATTTTGAAATGTGTTAATAAACTAAACTAGTCTGGGCCTATTTAAAATGTTAGTTTACTTCGAGAAAGACAAGATGACCTAAGATGTCATTCTTCGTGAGATCAATTTTATAAGAGACTATGCAATTTATCCACTCCTCAAATTTTTACAAAGTCAATTTACCTCTTAATGTTCATGTATGTTCAAGCCTTACAGAATGGAATAAGAATAGTTTCTCTTCTCTTATATCTTGCCTCTTGTCTAATCAAAGCATTTTCTAATTCAAATTGCATTAAGTGGTGCACATCAGATGAGTTCATCTAGTCACTGAATGAGAAAAGCATCCCACTGAGGGCTGAGCTAAGGAATCACTTAAAGCTTTTAACTATCAAGCTGTTTCAACCTTTTTATTTTCCATAACATCAATTACCATTTTCACAAGATTGGTTTCTCAATAGTTTCTTTTCCTGGTGAGGTGACATAAAAAGGAAAAAAAAAGTGATCTTCTTATTCAATTACATAAATCTCAATACCAAACCCCCATCATATCCCCAATCATTCTATCTAAATTCACTCATAAGTAATATAGGAAAATAGAGTGTTTTTGTAAGGCCGGTCGCCTCGCCAGGAGGCCAGACACACCCACCTCTGCACTCGACACCCACCTCTGCACTTGACACCCACCTCTGCACCCGACACCTGGCTCCGCACACAGCACCTGCCTCCGAGCACATGTTCCTCTGGAAGGACCCGGCTGATGCAACCCTGGCCGGATCTTGCATTAGAAAAACCCACCCAACAACCTACCCACCAATAACAGCCTGCCCTGTCTCCATCCTGCTCCCTCACAACCAATTAGAACACCCAGCCACTCCTCCTTCCCTTGAGCTATAAAAACCCCACATCCCAGGAAGAAGTCAGTGCATCTTCTCTGGCCTTTTTCCCCCAGACCATAGAACCTCCCCTGGGAGCACAATAAATTTTCTTATACTGGCCTCAGTTTCTTCATCTTAAACTCGGCAATAACCCTTACAAGTGGTGCCAAAACCTGGGAGGAGTTCTAGACCCCTCCTGGGGGAAACTGACTCTTCTACCGTAAACCGGACCAGGGAATCACCAAATCGTCGCCTTTCCTACCAACTACGATGGTAAGACCCCTCATTGCCCATAGCCCCCTCTCCTATCTAATCCGTTCCTGCCCAAACCGTGCGCACATCAGGAACTCCAGCCCAGGAACAGTAGACTTTGTGGGGATGCCCCGGAGCCTCTGTCTCCTTCCGTCCAAAGAGGCAAAAGTAACAAGGAGACGTCCCTTTACTTTTAGCTCTCTTCCATAGCCTTCCAGGAAGGCGCCTCCCAGGGAGGTTCCGTGGTCAGGTCACAAAGTCCTCTGGGATGCCAGTCTTTGTCCCTGACTACCCCACAGTGGGAGAACAGACTATGGGCAACCAGGAGTCTCGCCTAGACCCCAAGTTGCCCTTGGGCTGTCTAATCCAAAATTTACCCAAACTGGGCCTTTCCATAAAAAAGAAAAAACTAGTTTTCCTCTCCACTGTGGCCTGGCCCCAATATCCTCTGGATAACCAGTCAAAATGGCCGCCTGAAGATACTTTCAATTTCAGCATTCTAACCGATCTAAACAACTTCTGCCAAAGGAATGGCAAATGGTCGGAGGTCCCGTATGTTCAGGCCTTTTAGTATCTCTGCTCCCGTCCCACCCTCTGTTCTTCTTACACTACCACCCACGTGCTCCTAGCCAAACTTCCTTACCGCCCTCAGCCCCTCCCCCATCCTCCTCCTTTTCTAACCCCAACCAGCCAGAGAAACTATCCTTTCCACTAACTCAACTCACAAATCCTCCGCCATATGTGGAACCTCAACCCCCTCCTCCTCCTCCTCCTGGCTCCAGCTCAGCCTCTCCTGTTAGTGCTCACACCCGTGCACGATGTACTCATAACAGTGAAAACTCCCTCCTTTGCCCCCTCCTCAAAGTCACCAGAGCAGAGGGCATTGTCCAAGTACATGTTCCCTTCTCTCTCTCTGATCTATCAACCATTGAAAAACGCCTGGGGTCATTTTCCACCAACCTCACTGCCTATAGGAAAAAGTTCCGCTATCTTACTCAGGCATATGATCTTACCTGGCATGACACCTATGTAATTCTATCTTTCACTCTTACCCCTGACGAACGGGACCACATTCTCACCGCCGCCCGTGCACATGCTGATCTGGTACACCTCACAGACAACCAGATGCCTGTCGGGGCAGCAGCAGTTCCTGACGCCAAGCCCAACTGGAACTATCAAACTGGCCAAGATGGCCGGTGCCGCCTAGACCAAATGCTGCAGTGCCTCCTAGTGGGCATGCAGAGTGCGCTCAAAAAGTAGTTAATTATGACAAATTAAGGGAAATAACTCAGAGCCCCAAACCCCCATATGAGACCTGGTAAACATGGCATTTAAGGTTTTAATGGCCGAGAGGAAAAGGCTGAGGCTGCTCGCAAGGCCCACCTGCAGCAAAAAGTAAGCCTCCAAACCCAAGCTTTTGTAGCAGCCCTGAGGCCGGCAGCCTACCAGGCGCCTGGTGAAGGGGGTCCATCAAAGCCTAACAGAGGCACCAAGGGCGTCCCACCTATAGCCTGCTTCAAGTGTGGCCAGGAAGGTCACTGGTCACAAGATTGCCCATGCCCTCGTCCACCCACCAAGCCATGTCCGGACTGCAAAAAGCCTAGACATTGGCACAGTGATTGCCCGTCCCGGACGACAAGCTCTTCCCCTGCACCTCCATGTGGGGGGCCAGCCAGCCCGCAGGAAGCAGTCCTTTCACTCGAACTTCTTGGCCTCCTGGACAACTGACGCTTCCCGGAATCCAAGACCCCCCATCACCCTTGCCAAGCCCAGGGTAATGCTGCAAGTAGCGGGTAAGTCCATTTCCTTTTAGTGGACATGGGGGCTTCCTATTCTGTA
>PVKV010024060.1:0-32132 GCA_004027835.1 Alouatta palliata
ATGTCAGTGGTTCTCATGAGGGAGTAGGTCTATGTCAGTGGTTTTCATGAGGGATTAGGGCTATGTCAGTGGAGTCCATGGGGGAGTAGGGCTATGCCAGTGGTTCTCACGAGGGAGTTGGGCTATGCCAGTGTTTTTCATGGGGAGAAGGGATATTCCATTGGTTTTCATGAAGGAGGAGAGCTGTGCCAGTTGTTTCAATGGGGTCCGTAGGGCTATGTTGGTAGTTTTCAAACTATGTCCTTCAGAGCTCTGGGAATTCTGGAGAAAGCTATCCAGGTAAGAAGCAACAAGAGGGCAAAACCACCTTTTGGATGCCACTCCTAATTCTCTTCAGGTCTTAGTTTCTGCATCATATATTGCGCTTTTATGATAATTTGTTTTAGGAAAAAGAGGAATTGGTAGCTTGGAAACATTAGAAAACCACTGACCTTTGTAACCAGGATCTTGTCCAGCTCATACATTCTGTTGTTAACACAGATCCTCCCAGCAGAGGAAGAGAGGGAGACAGTTGAGGGTACAAAGATGATTATGATGAAGTCGATGAGAGACTTGAGGGGAACCTGGTGACCTAAGCTGCTGGCTTTGGTCTAGTCAAACCTGGCACAGGATCTATAGAAGTGAGAGTTTTCGTGATGAGACTGAATATTTTGGGTTTGGAGTCAAAAGGGCTGGGGCTGCTGGACTCCAAACCAGTGGCTTACACCCTTGATGCTCAGTGGAATTATCTGGGAGGTTTTGAAAAGCACTGATGCCAGAGTCCGCACCTCAAACAACTGAATGAATCTCTGGGGGAGGACTGTGGCATCTGAACCCTGCAGAGGAGAACTGTCGTTGTCTTGCTCCCCATCACAGTCCTGGTGCCCAGCATATACAATCAGCAGGCAATAAGTAACAGCAAATATTTGTTGAATAAATAACTGCATTTCATATTGACAACTGACAGGCTTATATTTCCTTAATCAGGTTACTGAGACTTCCTGAGGCTCAGTTTTTTCATCTGCAAAATGAAAAAAGTAATTTCTACTCAGAAGGGATGCTATGAGAATGAGGGGTAGGTCAGGTACCTTGTGGAACATATGGCACATAGCAGTTGATTTGTAAATGGTGCTATAACCATTAGTGACAATTGATGTGATTAAGATTCAGACCAAAAAACACTGGGTTCCAATTAGGCTGCCTTATATCAGTCAGAAGACTAAATTATTCTCTGATGACAACCTCCAAGTCTCTGGGGCATAACACAGCCAATATTTATTTTACCAGCATTACTTGTCCATCACAGGTTGACTAGGGGTTGTCAGAGTCTCAGTCATATGGAACATTGCCAGTCGTCATGAGAGTCAAAAGGAATACCTTGGAGCTCCTTCCACTGGCAAGTCTCAGCCTAGAAGTGACCCACAACTGATTAGTCAGAAGTAGTCACATGGTTGCTTCAACCACTGGAACCCAGCAAGAAGGCAGAGAACTGGAACTTACACTGATGAACAATGAGAAAGATAGCACTGTAGCTTTCTGGAAGTCGTGCATGACTGTATACACACTTAGCCTTCAATAATGACACCAATTATCAATGACAGTTGAGGCACAAATGGCTTTGGGCATTAACTGTGCTTTGATACCCAGTATTCATTCTTCTTTCTTTTCTTTTCTTTTTTTTTTTATTTTTGTTTGAGACAGATTCTCACTCTGTTGCCCAGACTGGAGTGCAGTGGCGTGATCTTGCCTTACTGCACCCTCCACCTCCCAGGTCCAAGCGATTCTCCTGCCTCAGCCTCTCTAGTAGCTGGGATTATAGATGCTCACCACCAGGCCCAGCTAATTTTTGTATTTTTAGTAGAAACGGGGTAGCTTCATGTTGGCCAGGGTGGTCTCGAACTCCCGACCTCAAATGATCTGCCTGTCTTGGTCTCCCAAAGTAGTGGGATTACAGGCATGAGCCACCATGGCCCGCCTCTTTCTTTTGGACTCATCACTCAAATATAATTTTTTAAACCACTTCATGAGGTAAAATTTATACGCCAGAAACTTCACCTGTTTTAAATATACAATTCAATGATTTTTAGTAAATGTTAGAGTTGTGGAACCGTCACCAAAATTTAGCATTTCCAGCACCCCAAAAATGTTCCTCATACCTATCTGTAGTCAATCCCCACTCACACAGCCAATCTCATGCAAGCATTAATCTATTTTCTGTCTGTACAAATTTATCTTTTCTGAACATTTCATGCAAATGGAATCATGTGCTATATAGTCTTTCATGTCTGACTTCTCACTTCTGATGATGTTTTAAAGGTTCATCTGTGTTACAACACCATAGGCGTTGCAAAGGTTTGGGAGGCTGATGAAGGAAAAAGATATGACCACGAGATGCAGCAACACATAACAAGCTTTACTGGATGGTGTCTAGACAGGGTGGCATAAACAGGGAGTCCCGTACAGGATGAGACCTAAGGTGTATGGTTCTGTGGCCACCATCTAGGAAGAAAGTAGAGCAAGGGAATTCCTGAAGAAGAGCAGGAACAGAGAGCAGCTTGTAGTAAGTTTTGAAGTGGAAGTTCTCCCACATTGTTCTTTTTCAAAATTGTTTTGACTATTCTGGGACCTTTGCCTTTTCATATTCATTTTAGGATAAGCTTGTCAATTTCTGAAAAGTACTCTGGCATTTTTATAGGGATTGTGTTGAATCTGTAGATCTGCATGGAGATATTTGACTCCTTAACAATATTGGGTCTTCCGATCCAAGAACATAGAATATCTCTTCATGTATTAAAATCTTTCTTATTTTCTCTCAGCAATGCTTTGTAATTTTCAGTGTGCAAGTCTTGCACTTTATTGTAAACTTATTTCAGGATACTCTAGTCTTTTTGTTGCTATAGTGAATGAAATTTTATTTTCATTTTGTGGGTTGTTATGTGTATTATTATGTAGAAATGCAATTGATTTTTGTGTATTGATCTTGTGTCCTGCACCTTGATGTACTCATGTATTTACTCTAGAAGTTTTTTTTTTTTTAATATTGGAGTGGATTCCTTAGGTTTTTCTCTCAATATGATCATGTAATTTGTAAATAAAGACCATTTTATTCTTCCTTTCTGATCTGAGCCATTTCAATGAAAAATATTTTTCTTACTTTACTGGCTAGAACCTCTAGCCACAATGTTAAGTAGAAAGTGGCGAGAGACATCTTGCTTTATTCCTGATCTTGAGGGGAGAGCACTAAGCCTTTCACTATTAAGTATGATATTAGCTGTAAGATTTTTATAGATGCCCTTTATCAGGTTGAAAAGTTCCTTTCTATTCCTAGCTTGTTGAAAATGTTTTACTTGAATGAGTGCCGGATTTTGTTAAATGCTTTTTCTGCATGTGTTGAGATAATAGTGTGGCTTTTGTCCTTTATTCTATTAATATAGTGCATTACACTAATTAATGTTCAGATGTTAAACCAATCTTGTACTACTGAGATAAACCCCACTTGGTCATGGTGTATTATTCTTTTTATATGTTTCTGGATTCATTTTACTAATATTTTGTTGAGGAGTTTTGTGTCTATATTCATGTGAATATTAGTCTGTAGTTTTATTTCCCTGTAAGATGTTTGACTAGCATCAGGGTTATGCTTGCTTCATAGAATGATTTGGAAAGTGTTTCCCTCTACATTTTCTGGAAGGATTTTGGAAGGATTAGTATTATTTATCATTTAAATATTTGATAGCATTTGCCAATGAAGCTATCTGGCTCTAGGGTTTTCTTTGTGAAGAGATTTTAAATTCAATTTCTTTTCTTGTTATAGGTCTATCCATATGTTTTTATTTATTCTTCAGTTCATTTTGATAATGTGCATCCTTTAGGAATCTGTCAATTTCATTTAAGTTAACAAATTTGTTTCCACAACATTGTTTATACTAATCCCTTGTAATTATTTTAATTTCTGTAGGATAGGTAGTGATTTTCCCCCTTTTCAGTCTTGATTTTTGTAATTTATGTCCGTCTCTTTTTTCCCCTCATCAATTAGTTAACAATTTGCCAATTCTATTGATTTTTGTTTTACAGAGCCAATTTTCAGTTTCATTGATTTTTACTGTAATTTTTATTATTTCCTTTTTCTGCATGCTTTGGGTTTACTTTCCTCCTTCATTCTTGCTTCTTAAGATGAAAGCTTAACTATTGATTTGAGATCTTTCTTCTTTTCTAACATAGGCATTTAAAGTTATAAATTTTCCTGATAGTACAGCTTTAGCTATACTTTATAAATTTTTCATAAGTTTTGTTTTCATTTTCGTTTACTTAAAAATATTTTCAACTTCCTTTGTGGCTTTTTTCTTCGACTCATTGGTTATTTTGAAATGGATTGTTAATTTTCAAATATTTGTGAATTTCCCAATTTTCTCTGTTGAGGATATCTAATTTAATTTCTTGTGGTCAGATGTTTCTCCCCCAGCACCTTCAATATGTCCTCCCACTGTCTTCTGGCCTCCACTGTTTCTGATAAGGAGTCAGCTGTTAATTGTATTGTTGTCCCACTGTACATGATGAGTTATTTTTCTCTTGCTGTTTTCAAGCTTGTCTTTAGTTTTCAACAGTTTACATATTGTGTATGTAAATGTAGATCTATTTGTACTTATCATACTTGGAGTTCATGGAGCTTCTCAAATATGTAGATTAATGTCTCATCAAATTTGGAAACTTTTTGGCAATTATTTCTTCAAACACTTTTATGCCCCTTTTCCTACTTCTCTTTTTCCAGGATTCCCATTACATAAATGTTGTTATGGATGGAATTTGATGGAGTTCCACAGCTGTTTGAGGATCTGTTCAATTTTCTTCATTGTTTTTTCTTTTTTCAGATTGGATAATTTTTATTGATTTATCTTCAAGTTTGCTGATTTTTTATTATGGCATCTCAGATCTGGTATTGAGCCCCTTTAGTGTACTTTCCGTTTTACTTTATTTTTCAACTCTAGATTTTTCATTTGGTTCTTCTTAAAGTATAATCTCTATCTGTGTGTTGACATTCTCTATTTGATGAGTCATTGTCATTATAATTTCCCTTAACTTATAAAATATATTTTTCTTTAGTTTTAGAACATAATTTTACTAGCTGCTTTGAATTTTTTTCTGCAAAGTCTGACATCTTAGAGGACCTCCTAGAGACAGTTTCTATTGACTTTTCCCCTGAGCTTTTTCCACTTTCCTGTTTCTTTTAAGTCTTGCAACTTTGGAAATTAGAAATTTGAAGTAATATATTTTAGCAACTGTAAATTCTCTCTCTGTTTCTAGAAGTTGATACTGCTGATTTTGGTTGTGTATTGAATTTCCTGGACTTATTCTGTAAAGTCTCTCTACTATAATGTGTGGCTGTGATGTCTTTGCTAAAGTTTATTTTTTGTTCTTACTTTTTTACTAAAGTTTAATTCCTATTGTTAATGCTTGGTTCAGCATAGCTTACTAATTGATCAGAGGTTGTGCTCAAACACATCAAGTCAGTAAGTCTTCTACTCTTTGCTAATGGATCACTAAATGGATTGCAGAACACATTTGAAGTTCAGGCAGTTTACAGTTCTGTCCCTGCTCTTACCTAATTGAGATTTTGTGTCTTCTTTGCATGTACATGAGATCTCACATCCAGCCAGGCATATGTACATAGCTAGTGTCCTCTTCAGTCTTTTCTGCACATGCAGTCAGCCTTGCACATAACCACAGCCTATTAGACCTTTAGGGACATTTTGGAACTTAACAAGGCTCACTCTGGCTGTCTAGTTACTTGGCGCTCCCTGTGAAATTTCTGGCTATGCTTCTGGTCTATTGTTTATCCTAATCAATGTTATAACCACAGACTAACTGTGGCAACATTGGCCTTCTCCATTTGTTTGCTAATGAAATCACTATTGTGAATCAACTACTCTTTTCCATGATGTCTGGGGCATGGGATTTTTCCCATATTCATTTCAAAGCAGTCTTCCCTGGCAGAAAAGCATTGGTTTTCACAGTGCACCCTGACTGGTATACCTGCTACACTGATGGAATTGAGGGGATGATGGGAGCAGCCCTAGGTTAAAACAATCAGCGTCCCACTGTCCTCAGCCCAGTGTCAGTAGGTTTATTTGAATAAACTCTTGTCATTTTTTGCATGACTTTTGTCAGTTTTCAGTATCTCAACGTTGTTGTTTTTGACAATTTTGTTCAGCTGTTTCTTTGGGGAAGAATTTCTTTGGGGAAGAATTTCTCTACCTTTCTCGAAGTTTCACCATTTCAATATAATTTTGTTGTTATTGCTCTATTGCATGCTTCTTTGCTAGGACTGCCGACCAGAGACCCCACCCTTTTTTGCCAGGAAATACACCTAAGACAAAACTGAGTTACCAAACACTCTTGTCCCAAATTTTGGGGCAAGAATCCTGGGGCTAAAATCTTGATAGGAGTGATACAACAACAGAAAATAAAGTGTTATACTTCATGCATTTTAACAACACCGTGACTGGATTCTAAATTATCTCATGCTACCTCTACTTCTAGGGCTCCTCTGGTTCTCATCAGGTACAAAGCCTGGTTCTCTGGCCTTTCATTAATTCTGGAAGGACCCCCGTGTCCATCCAATAAATACCTTTCCTTCTCAAGTTAGCCAGAGCCTGTTTCTGTTGCTGGCAAGCAAAGATTCTGACTGATACAGCTCTTTAAAGGATGTGCAGAAGGGAATCTTTTAAAGACTCCAGATAAGAGGCCAATTATTCACTTGACAGTTTTTGGGATTGCTATAACACATGCGTGCCTGTGGGACGCTCCTGTGCCAGCGGTATGTTGTGTGCCTGATGAAATCCCACTGGAGGGGCCAAGTCTGCACCTGTCACCAGTCACAAAGAAGATCCAATTTTTATCCATTTCATCTGGAGAACCATCTGGGCTGGGAATAGCAGTAATAATAACAAATCATTGTCACCAGATTTCCTCATAGATAGCACAATTTTTTTTGTTGTTGCTTTTGTTAAAAATCAAGTTTTCAAGTCTGCTGGTAAATAAACAGCCAGCAGTAGTTATGAAGGCTGTCCTAGCCTGTATGACACAGGATTTGGACTGGTCCTGAGAACATGGCATGGTGAGAACTGGGTGCTGGTAGTCTTTTCTGGAGGGGCAGGAAGTTGGGGGGTATATCTCTAGAAGGCCATTGTAGCAAGAACCATTCAAGGGAGTGCTGGGTAGCAAGACTTGCTTATCAACTTCAGGTATAAAAAAATTTTTGAGTTTCTTTTGATGTGGGCCACCAGCGGAATGTGGCTGATAAACAAGCAGTCTGTGTTATTAAACAGTATTAATAGAGATATATTATATTAAACAGGGAAGGTGATAGTCTTCCTCTGTTTCATCCTTCTTAGAGCACTCACAGTTCTATCTTCATTTTAGACATCACACATTTTATGTGCTAGAGACTGTCAAGAACACATTTAGAGGAGAACAATCAGGATGGTAAATTTACTTGAATCACCATGTAATGAACACTGGAAGGAGCATTTAACTTGCAGGGAAGAAGGATAGCATCTGCTCTCTCTATCTCCAGTGACAGATCTAGGATCGATAGGCAGAAGCTACAGGTAGATATATTTTAATTCCATATAACTCTATATGAAATAAATACATTTTCTATAAGGTCACCTAGAAGTGGGTTTTTACTTTGTAATTTTAGTCAATATATGTATAATTGTGAAGACCAACACTGTTAATTTATAAATGATGAATGACAGGCAGGTGGAATCTATAAGAATTGTGTGTTTGGTTAAGGTTTTGTTCAACTACTCTTTTAAAAATTAAATATAGGAATTCTTTCACAAGTTGTAACCTGTAATAACAAATAGGCATTTTCTATTTTGAAATTGATATGATACAAACCTTATTTATATGGCTATGTATATTTTTAGCATTTATTTACTTGTGTTTAGGAGTTTTGTAAAAATTTGCAGAACCATGTATAGGAGCTCTGACAAATGAAAGAAGATACACAAATAAAGCCTTAGAAGAGAGATCAAATAGTTGACAAGTGAGAAACTGACAGTGAACTTAGAGGAAAGAGAGGAAATTAGAACAAGAGCAAACAGCTCTATGATTGTCTATTAGATAGAGTGGAGGAGAACAATCGATCACCATAATCAAGGTGGATGGGCATAGCATAGAAAATGCTGTTGGAATGGTGTGCACTACATTGATCTTGGACGGTAGTACCATATGCCATACAGCCATTTCAATCATGGTCCCCAAGTCATAGGCATAAGACTCAGGACCACAGCTAGCTTCTCCAACAACTTTACATCAATTAGAAAAAGGCACACACTGGGCAGATGTAGCACAGCAATGCACTGTAGGTGAATTGCTTGGAGAATAAAGTATAGGCTGTATTTCAGCTTTCATATATGGCCCTCTGCTGAGCACCTTCATGCAGGGAATAGCTGTACCCATGGCTATGAATAGTCTCCACAGCATCAATTCATATTTTCTGAAACCCATGATTCCATTCCAAACTCCATACAAATGGCAAAAATAACTTTCAGAACTATCCAAATTTGGAATGTAAAGCTTATTAGGAGGAAGTTAATTCCCCATAATTAAAAGAGTTTAAGCAAAATTTTGGTTATAGGACAGAAGAAAATAGCCTAGTTACTACAACCACGATTTAAGTCTTAGTCCAAGTGGAATTCGGACCAAAGTTTGTGAAGCTGAGCCTGGGAGCATGGTTTGCAAACAGCTGCATACATCGGAATCTCCTACAGGTTACAAGTGCATAGAGCTGGGCCCTGGTCCCAGAGTCTCTGATTTCATAGGTATTCTAACAGGATCCCAGGTCGTATTGATGTTGCTAGGTGAGAGACCACATTTTGAGATTGGCTTAGACAGTCGTTTGCAAACTTTAATGTAGACACAAATCACCTGGAGATCTTGTTAAAATGCAGATTCTGGTTCAGTGGTTCTGAGGTGGGACCTGAGATTCTGCATTCCTGAGCAAGCTTCCAGACGCTGGCCCAGGGACCAGGCTTTGAGCAACAAGGGCTTAGGTTTTGTTGGTTCAATGACAGATGCAGGGTTTGAAGTTGCATGACAAATTATTGCAGCTGTAGAAAATAGACATTATTGGGCAGGGACCCAGGTAGCTCTCTCATTGACTCCGCAGGTATAAGCAGAGCACCTACTGTGGGCCAGGTGCTGTTAAATGCTGGGACACAGCAGTGAACGAAACGAAGTCCTTGCTTTCATGGAATTCCCATTCCCGAGATGCAAAGTCACGTTTATAGCACACTCTTCAATCTCTCAGAGGATTATTTTTTGGGCTTCAATTTTTCATATCACAGCTTATTCTGAGGAAGGAGAAAGATAAAGGACTAGAGAAAAGTAGAATAATTCAAAATACTTTTTTCTTCCATTTTATTTAAGAAGTCTGAACATTTCTTTGACCTGTAAATAAATTTTTCAGAAAAGATGTTCATATATTTATACAGGCATATTCATTTGTACTTCCTCCAAATAATTTCTAATAAAATATACATAAAGACACATTATAATGTTCTTGCCATATGATATAGACAGAGTCATGACATGAATATTGACTTTTAAATTGGAGTGGTTCAAAAATATGGATCAGGACAGTGTTTAGAGGAAATAGACAGTGTTTTAAGGGAGCCGAGAGTAATTTTCCACTGCCTTCTAGGTTCCTCCCATGAAGGCTGGGAAAATGGTAAGGAAACACTCAATAGATCAGTAGACTAGGTGAGGCAGTGAAATGTAGTGGCCAAAAGCATGGGTTCAAATCCTGTCTCCATCGGTTGCAAATCGTGTGACCTTGGCAAGTTATTGAATGTCTTCGATGCCTAGTATCTTCATCTAAAAAGGGGGAATAAAGTCTACTTTGCAAGCTGATTAAGAGAATGAATGAAATGAATATATGCATGACTCACAGTTAACGCTCCATCGATGGTAACTTGATATGAGGATGGACACAGACCAGAATGTCAGCGCAGTTCAGGGCTATTTTTGAGAGACATGTAACCAATGCAGAGGAGTAGATCTAGCCCAGGCTGTGAATGTTCTCCCGGGCCAAATTTCTAAGAGGACACTGGGAACACAGTGGAAGCATTTTATTTAACAACAACAACAACAAAGCACTAACCAGACAGTAAAGGGTTACATTAGACAGCAGGAGAGGATTGTATGGCTACAACTAGTATAGATTCCCTCCTAAAATTAGAGTACTGGAATTTTACGACAGGTCCACCAGAACAGCTTTTGAATTTGTGGTGCTTTTAAATATGGTTTAAGATGATAATACCCAAACTGGTGAAGTTGCAATAAAACTTCTATATCGTAAGTTGCTGGTGGCAAATTGGTACTATCTTTTAGGAAAGTAATTTGGTAGTATGAATTAGAAATTATGAAAATATTCATACTCTTGATTATTCTTTGTTTGGAAAGTTATTTTAAGGAAAGAATCCAAAAGAAGGAAAACAAGGAAGATGATTGTTTTCATTACCTATATTGGAGAAGAAAAAACCAGAAAGCAGCTATATAATTCAAAGGATATTTATGTAACAATATATTCTAGTTATAATTGGGGCATAGCAAAAATACTTGAAATAGGAGTTTAGGCCGGGCGAAGTGGCTCATGCCTGTAATCCCAGCACTTTGGACAGCCAAGATTGGAAGGTCGCTTGGGCCCAGGAGTTTGAGATCAGCCTAGGCAACATGGCAAAACTCCCTCTCCACAAAAAAAAAATACAAAAATTAGCCAGACATGGTGGCATGTGCCTGTAGTCCCAGCAACTTGGGAGGCAGAGGTGGGAGGATCACCTGAGCTTGGGGAGGACGAGGCTGCAGTGAGCCGTGATTGCACTATTATACTCCAGCCTAGCTAACAGAGAGAAACCCTGTCTCAAAACAAAAACCACAAAAACCATAGCAGTTTAAACCAGTCATGTTTGTTTGCTCACAGTTTTATGAGTCAGACATTCCAAAGGGTTGGGAAGTTCTTACTTGGAGTCTGGCGTACACTGCATTCCAATCTCTGTTGGGGTTGTGGTCGTCCAATGGCATGATGAGGCTTGTCATCCGAGATGGATCACTCACACGACAGGCAGTTGATTTCAGCTGAAAGCTTAGCTGGGCTGTCAACCAGAGCACCCACACGCAGCCTCCCCAGCATGGCAGTCTTAGGATAATCAGATTTCTTTACAGGGTTTTTGTTTTTCCCAGAGGTAAAGTCCCAAGAGCACAAGGTGGAAGCTTCGTAGCTTTTCCTGATCTGATCTTGAAAGTTATGCTGTGTCATGTCTCCTGTATTCTTCTGGTTAAAAGTGAGTCATTAATGTTGGCTCAAACTCAAGGGGTGGGGATACACATTCCACCCATCAATGGGAGGACTGCCAGAGGAATTACAGACATGTTTTAAAATTGCTACAGTTGTATTTGCATTCCTCCCACGTGCAACATATCCTCTCCCTTATCAAGACATCACAAAGGCTCAACTATTACAGCATCAGGCTCAGGCTGAACGTTCCAGATCTCATCATCTCAGTCAGGTCCAGGTGTAAGTGAATCTGCTCAAGTTTCTGAAGACCTCAGGACTAAAGAGATCAAGGGCTAGAATAAATAACCTAGACACTCCTATTCAAAAAAGAAGGGATGGCAATCACAGAGCAGCTGGGTACCTGTCACTGGTTCTTGGTTCATGTCATCCAGTACTGTGGATTGTATTGATGTATTAAGTACATCAGTACTGATTCCCTGGTAGTGGTTTGCACTAATCGTACTAGGAGATTGTTCATCAGTACTGATTTGTACTGATTGTACTAGGGAATTGCTCCCCTAGGTTCTTGGCTCCTTCATCTAGGCTCTTGGTTTTTCCCACTGAGTCATCCTTCCTTTTTCATAATAAACAGCCTGAGAGTGCAGCTAGGTGGCCCTCTCATTTGGCTTCCTCCCCACAGAAGGTTGTGGATCCAAACTGCTTTCGTTTTGTGCTGCTTCTGTCTCTTTCAGACCAAGATGGTGTTGCTTCTGCCAATGTAACTCCCTTGAAATGTTTGTCAGCTTTTATGAATCTTACCAGAATCCCTTCATTAGACAAAGACCCTTTATGGTCTTTGGGACAGACTCTTCTCTATCTTTGATTCTGTATAAGGCTGCAACATCTGTCAGAGCCTAGAAGCTCTATGATTTAAGAGGGATGGTCTACTACAAAGCATGATCTTAAGATCCTTAGCTACATTTATCTAGCTGATCGTGTCTATGAGATACCATTTTAAACCCTTCTGGCATCATTAAAAAAAAGCTGTTTTAAAATTACCCCTCTGGCTTCATTTTTACCTTTTGATGGTGTTTTCTTGAAAGAGCCCTGGGTTTGGTCCTTTCCCTAAGATCCTTTCTTCCTTTAAGAATTCTTTGCTAACTGAAAATATTCTCTTGAGCCCTTTGTATTTCTTTCAAATTTCCTTTGAAAATGAAATAGTTGGTTTTTAAAGTTTATCTATTTAATCTCTCTACTTCCATTCTATCACAGGCAATTATAAGAAGCCAGATGGCATCTTAAACACTCTGCTTGGAAATTTTCCTAGCTAGGTCATCACATTCCTTAGTACATTTTCTACTTTCCACATTACAGCAGGTGATAGTTTTGCTAAACCTTCCACTACCATATAACTGCAGTCTCCTCTTCTTTAGCTTCTGGTAACATTTCCCTCACCTTCCTTTAAGCCCTCCCTGACATACTGCACTTCTCAAGGCCCATGAGGTTTCAGCTTACGTTCCAGCCCTTGCCTCCTACCTAGTCTCAAAACCAATGGCATGTGGTTTAGATTCCTATTATTGTGGACCCTCATTTCCTGGTATAACAGTTCATTCTGGTTACTATTGCTGTGTGAAATTTGTCTTTAAGTGTAGTGGTCTACAACAACCATTTTATTTTACTCATAATTTTGTGCATCAGAAACTTGAAAAGGGCTCAGCTGAGCAGTTCTCATTTGAGGTTACTCATTCAGTTGCAGGAAGATGTCAGCTGGGGCTGCAAACATCTGATGACTTGACCAGCCTGGATGTCCAAGATGGCTCATGTGTATGGTTAAGGGCTGACGCTGCTGTTGGCTGTGAGCTCAGCTGGGCTGTCTTTGGTGTCTACATGTGGGCTTTCCAGCACAGCGCTCTCAGGATACTTGGCCTTCTTCCATGCTGCTGGTTTCCCCTGGAGCTAACATCCCAAAAGAACCAGGCAAGAGCTCTATGATCTTTTCTGACCCAGTTTTGAAAGTTAAAAACAGTGTCACATGTGCTACATTCTGTTGGTTATAAGGTGCTCACTAAGTCATCCCAGATTCATGGGTAGAGGACATAGATACCACCCCTCCATGAGATGGATGACAAACAATTTGCAGGTATGTTTTAAAACTGCCACACACCATATTAAATTCTCTAAGGTTAGAGATAAAAAGCAGAATATATAATTGCATGTGCCCTGGGATTGAAAGTAGTATTCAGGAATGGACATGTGGAAAACATTGCAAAGAAATGCAAAAAATATTGTATTTTTTTCTTTATTGAAGATGATTTTTTTCTGCATTTATTTTATAGCAGGAAAGAAAGAATGAATAATAGAAAAGAAAACATATTTCTAAGTGATTGCATGCTTCTGCTTTATAACCTCTGCTTCATTTATCTTACAGTTTACCTTTGGGATAGCATGAGAATCACGTTAAGCTGGGTTTGGGGTGAGAGGGAGCGTTGAGAACGTGACCAGCTGGACATGTAGGTAGCCCTGGCTGTGGTGAAGACGGATTGAGTGGTGATGCACAGCGCTATTATATGCCACTTCAAGTCATATCATATGACTGTCTAATAAAGGCCATAAAGAAGCCCAAAAGTGTTGACTCTTATTTGCAGGATCAAGACACCTAAGTAGGTCCACACAGTCCGTGGCCATCAAATTCACTTTTCCCCATGAAACAACTAATAGGAGACGTAGATCAAATGTTGAAACTGAAAAGTGGTACAGGTCTGTCCAAACAGAATGTGCTTGCATTCAGTCCCTCCAGCAATGTGGAACTAGAAGCTATGTGCTGTTGTCAGATGCTCTGCACTACACACACAGACTTCCCTCCACCTGCTATGTCCAGAGAGCTTTCTTGACCTGCTTTTGCTCACACAGCAGGACTTGGATCCCAGTACAGAGCCAGAGGCCTGTTATGGACTGAATTCTGTCACACCCAGAATGTGTATGTTGAAATCCTAAGCCCCAATAACTACATGTGAAGATAAGGCCTTCATTATTTTTTTATTTTTTATTTTTATTATACTTTAAGTTCTGGGGTACATGCGCAGAACGTGCAGGTTTGTTACATAGGTATGCACATGCCATGGTGGTTTGCTGCACCCATCAACCTGGCATTTACATTAGGTATTTCTCCTAATGCTACCCCTCCCCTATTCCTCACCCCTCAACAGCCCCTGGTGTGTGATGTTCCCCTCCCTGTGTCCATGTGTTCTCATTGTTCAACTCCCACTTATGAGTGAGAACATGTGGTGTTTGGTTTTCTGTTCTTGTGTTAGTTTGCTGAGAATGATGGTTTCCAGCTTCATCCGTGTCCCTGCAAAGGACATGAACTCATCCTTTTTTATGGCTGTATAGTATTTCACGGTGTATATGTGCCACATTTTCTTTATCCAGTGTATCATTGATGAGCATTTGGGATGGTTCCAAGTCTTCGATATTGTGAACAGTGCCACAGTAAAGGTATGTGTGCATGTGTCTTTAGAGTAGAATGATTTATAATAGAAGATAGAGCCTTTAAAGACATAATTATGGTTAAATATGGCCATAAATGTGGGGCCCTAATCCAACAGGATTGGTGTCCTTATAAGAAGAGAGACACCAAATATCTCTCCTCTTTCTCTCAATGCATTCACATAGGCAGGTTGTGTGAAGATACAGAGAGAAGGCAGCCATCTGCAAGCTACAGAGAGAGGCTGCAAGAGTGGTCAATCCTGCTGATGCCTTGATGTTGGACTTCCAGCTTCCTCAACTGTGCTCAAACAAGTTTTTGCTGTTTAAGTCACCCAGATTGCAATACTTTGTTATGGCAGCCCTAGAAAAGTAGCACAAAGTCTTTCAAGCTGATTGTGGTATTCTTTTGGCATGCCCTGATCATTTCTTGAGCATTTCTTTACTTTCTAGCACAATAGGATGTTCTGTGTCATTTAGTACTTTTTCTGCCTCTGGTAGACAGCACATGGCCTCCCAAAGAGGTCCACAGGAATCCTCTACACTTGTGAATAAGTTTCCTTAAAGGGGTTTGGCCCAGTGCATATGCCACCATATAAAATTGGCTTCCATGAGTAGCAAGAAAAAAGTTTTGGAAAATCACACTTGTCACTTTGCCTAATGAACGAAATATTGAAAAGAAGGTTAACTGAAATTTAAGAAAATAAAAGCCTGCTTTGGGGATGAGAATGATTTGCTTCTTACCTTCTCTGCACAGCAGAGATACGCAGAAATGGTTTAGAGTTGCCGTGAGATGCACTTGAAGCGGGTGGTAAGGAAATTCCAACGTGTATACAGCAGGTGCAGTGCCAGGAGATGAGAAAAAGACACAGATGCTTAAGACATGGTTCCTGTCCTCAAAGGATTCAGTCTGGGGATAGTTCCTCACCTACATGGGGAACCAAAGAGATGACGTAGAATACATAAGGGCATTTTTGTGGTGCCAGCAAGTAAATCAGAAAGCTGATGTGTTGATTCAACTGATGTGTAGATTTTAAGGATAGAAGGAGGAAATATAACATGACAAATTTGGAAAAGATCAGCTGGGAAGATCACACTCATCCCACATGGAGCTTTATCACAATGGAAAGATGCCGGATACAAAAGAAACTACAGAACGTGGCGGATCAAGGTGCTGTGAAAACACTGAGCTGACTCTAGCCACTGCACCTGTGTTTGCTGATCTTAAACAGCTGTGTGTGGATAATATTAGCAGGAACAGGGCAACTGAGGAACTCGAGAACACTAGTGCTGTGATTGAAGCCACCTGTCCGGGCATCTCGGGTAAGATGGTGCAAAAGTTAACCGGGAAATTTCAAAAGCATTCCACTGATGTATCCTCTTCTAAGCTTCTTGTTATTGGCTTCTGTTTCGTATGAAACCCAGTGAAGCCCTTCAAGCTTGCCTTCATGCCTAACTCAGAAGCTCCGTATGCCTTTCATGCTTTTGCAACTTGTTGGTGATTAAAGACTTTAAAGAACTCTCCACATCCCCACGACAAAAGTGCTTTATGTAGTGGTTAAAAGCGTGGATTTTGGAGTGATCATCCAGGTACAAGGCCTGAGAAGTTTTACAGGCTGTGTGAGTTTAGTTGAGTTGTTAAACATTACTGGGCTTCAGCTTCTCTTCCACAAAATGGAAATAAGAATATAACGCCAGTGGTAAATGGGAATTGAAGACTATTCTGTACTTGGATGACTCCAGGTCTGACTCCTTTGCAAAATGTTTGAACCCTTGAGGAGAAACTGATTGAGTTTGGTGTTATTTCATTTTGACCAAGCTTTTGGTCTTGGGCCCTAGATGTAGGTGAGAAAAGCACTTCCTCTTTTTGGAGCTTGGCCTGGACTTTCAAGGTGTGGGGACATCTGGGGTGCTTCTGACAGCTGCTCAGGGAAGCCCAGCCCAGCCCCAAAGTGGCCAGCAGGACGCAGTCTAGGAAACTGACCTGCAAAAATGCTGGGATAGGCCTAAGTTAATCAAATCTGTGAGTTTTTATCTGGCTTTCACTTTCCTGCTATTATTCCCACACCTAGGCTAGTTCTCAATAAGAATGACACCCTGGTCTCTGATTTGCTGTGGCAAACAAGTGGATGGGCCTTCCCATGAGTGAGATTAAGTGGACACAAGGAGGTCAGCAATCCCTCCCTGAGGTCAGGCTGCAGGTAGCAGTGAGGCCACCAGAAGAAAATCACTGGGGGCAGAGGCACCATATGGTGGTATGAAGAGACCCAAGTGGCAGAACCCAAGAGTCTGTGCCCAAATATGTGAGAGAGATGCCCAAAGCACTGAAACAGCTGGGACTCACTGGATGGAAGGATGGGATATTTTCTGCTAACTATGTGAGCAGGGCCACAGGTACAGTCTCTTGGGTTACTAGCCCAACACTTCCATTTAACAGAACCCACACATGTCTACACTCAATGGGGATGGTCTCTGTGTTTAACCACCTCTGTGTTGTCCAAGACCAATCCAAAAGGATGTAGCTGGCCCTGGTGCTGAAGCGTACGATCATTCATGGAAGAAAGCAAATCCTATTGCTGGTTACATGGAAGATCTCCAAAGCCCCTTATAAAGGAGATAAGGGGTATTTGGGTTTTCCATCATTTCCCCAACAAACTATAATTTCTATCTATTGAGAATGGTAGAAATTTTGCCCTCAGTTTTTCAGAATTCTGGGTTTTGTTACTGTTTTTTTTTGTTGTTGTTTTGTTTTGTTTTGTTTTTCAAGAGAAAGAATGAATCAGATTTTCTGGATGTCCCACTGTGCCAGGAATTAACCCTTTAGTTTCTGGATCCTGGGGAAGCTCATGAGGTTCCAAAAGAAAGGCTGGGTAGCTGACAGCTGGGAAGCAGAGAGCTTGAGTCAATGTCTGTTTACCAGGTTGTATGAAAATATTTCAATGTTTTAACAACAGGAGCATCTGGGACTAGTGCATACCAGTCCTGCCTACACAACCAGGACCAAACACAGCAGAAGTTTTTTCACATCCATGTCGTTCCTGAACTGTTTTACATAGAAAGCGAAGGCTCTGCTGAACTTTAGCAGGGAACAGGATAGGAGTAGCGCACTGCCTTGGGTCAGGCTGTCTCTCATGCTTGGATAGCTCTTCCCATGTGCCCTCTTGTGTAAGCAGCGAAGCCATGTGAGAGAGACTCCTTGCTGTTGCCTATTTCCTCGAATCTCTAAAACAAGGCAGATCCACATGTCACAGTTCCTGTTTTAGGGCTGCGATCTGCCAAAAGGTTGTCTTACCTTTAATGAACTCTTCTGCTTCTGGGCCTGCATGGATGCTAGTCAATTCATAGCTGGCAAAATGAAGCTATCTTCGTGACCACAAAAACCCATTCAGGGTCCCCACAAACTCAGCCCACACCCTCCTACTCCAAATCAATGAGGCTGACTCAATTTCCTGCTGACTCACAGCAGTCCCCACTTTACCAGTTAGCTGGTTCCCCAGGATAAAAGTGGCTCCAGGCAGAACCTAAGATCCCCGGGAAACAGTGTTGCATGTGGCCACTGTGAGAAGCTTAGTGTGAGTCCTCAGACCCCCTGCTTTTTCCACTTGGCCTGGGCCTTCTCACTGGACAGAATATTTCAGTTGTGTACTCTGAACCTAGAGCCTGAACCAGGGGAGAGGATGCAAGGCCAGCTGGACGTGCTGAGCTGAGACTGCTGATTAGTCAAAGGGCTTCAAGTTCTCACCTGTTACCTGAGATGAAACACCTCAGGAAATCCAGGCAACCTGATGGCCAGCTGCTCACAAAAATTGAATTCTAAATAAAATTTCCAGTCATATGTGGAAAACAGCAAACCCTATTGCTGGTGACATGGAAAGCCTCCAAAGCTCTTTTATAAAGGAGAGAAAGGATAATTTGGTGTCCAGAATTTCCCCAATAAATCATGGATGCCTTCCCATGAGATCAACAGAACTCTTGTCACCAATCTTCGTGAGTTCTGGGTTTGGACACTGAGGTTCTTTCAAGAGGACAGAATCACATTTTCTTAAGAAGTTATATTCATAACTTAAAACGAATCTCTTTGCACATTTTATAACACTTTCACCTACTGATAAAAAAGTTGATAATCTTCTAATAAAAACATCCAATTCAGAGATAATGAAAATTTTAAAAACACTTTATCTTCTCATAATCCTTAATTTTAATAAAATCTGTGGGCCCTGGGAACAGGGCTTACAAATGACAAGTAAAAGATTCATCTTGGGGGAGCCGTGGGGGAATTTCAGAGAGAATCTATTTGTAACCAAACAAGAGAAGCACAATTTCAAATAACTACCAAACTTCTGTCTTCACTCCCTAAACATGAGGTTTTTGAGTATTTCCAAACAACTTAAATTGTGATTGTTAATTTTATGTGTCAGCTTGGTGGGGCCATGGTGCTCAGATACGTGGGGAAACATTCTGGCTTTCCGCCCAGGGACATTCCAGAGGAAGCATCATTAAAGTCTCTCTTCCCACTGCCGTCACGTGTCAGCCAGGCTCCTAAAGAGTCTGAACAGGTGCGGAAGCTCTATGTCAGGGGCTTGAGCTTTGAAACACCTGATGAGTCTGATCGGCCATTTTGAGCAATGGGGAAGGCTCACTCTCACGGACTGTGTGGTCTGAGAGATCCAAACACTGAGAGCTTCAGGGGCTTTGGGTTTGTCACCAGTGCCATTGTGGAGGAGGTGGAGGCAGCCGTGAATGCAAGGCCCTACAAGGTGGATGGAAGAGTTGTGAAACCAAGAGAGCTGTCTCGAGAGAAGATTCTCAAAGACCAGGTGTCCTCCTAACTATGAAAAAGGTATTTGTTGGTGGCGTTAAAGAAGACACTGAAGAACGTAAGTGTCTTCTTAACTGAATAATCACCTAAGAGATCATCACTGAATAAGGCAGTAGCAAGAAAAGGGGCTTTGCTTTTGTAACCTCTGAAGACCATGATTCCATGGATAAGACTGTCCTTTGGAAATGCCATCCTGTGAATGGCTACAACTGTGAAGTCAGGAGAGCCCTGTCACACAATTGCTAGTGCTTTATCCAGCCAAAGAGGTCAAAATGGTTCTGGAAACTTTGGTGGGGTCATTGAGGTGGTTGTGGTGGGAATGGCAACTTTGGTCATGGAGGAAACTCAGTGGTTGTGCTGGCTTTGGTGACAGCCGTGGTGGTGGTCGATATGGTGGCAGTGGGGATGGCTATAAGGAATTTGGTAATGATGGAAGCAATTTTGGAGGCAGTGGAAGCTACAATGATTTTGGCAATTAAAACAATCAGTCTTCAAATTTTGAATCCATGAAGGGAGGAAACGGAGGCAGAAACTCTGGCCCCTATGGCAGTGGAGGCCAAAACTTTACCAAACCATGAAGCCAAGGTTTCAGTAGCAGCAGTAGCTGTGGCAGTGGCAGAAGATTTTAATTACTGCCAGGAGACAAAGCTCGACAGGAGAGGTGAGCCAGAGAAGTGACAGGGAAGCTACAGGTTACAACAGATTTGTGAACTCAGCCAAGCACAGTGGTGGCAGGGCCGAGCTGCCACGAAGAAGACATGTGTTACACAATACTCGTGTGTATGGACAAAAAACTCAAGGACTGTATTTGTGATTAGTTGCATAATACGTTGTTTTAGTTTCTGTTCTGTGGAAAGTATAAAGCATTCCAACAAAAAGCATTAAATGTAGACTCTTTTTTTGTATCCATGCTTTTAATTGCTAAATGTAATAATCTGATCATGATGCTGAATAAATATGTCTTTTATAAATAAACACACAAAGAAACAAAGCATTATTCCAGGTATTTCTGTGAGAGTGTTTTTCTATGAGATTAACATTGAATTCAGGAGACTTTGAGTAAAGCAGATTTCCTTCCATAAGATGGGTGGGCTTTATGTAATCAGTTGAAGGCCCAAATAAAACTGACCTCCCTGAGCAAGAGAGAATTCATCAGCAGACAGCTTTAAAATGGAAGTGCAACATCAGCTCTTCCCTGGGTCCCCACCTGATGGCCTCAGGACTTGAACTGCAGCATTAATTATTTCTGGCCCCAGGTCTCCTGCCTCCTGGCCCACCCTGCAGATTTTGGATTTTCTAGCCTCCATAATCATGTAAGCCAATCCCTTAAAATAAAACTCATATATGTATGTACATACATACATACATATATATGTAAATTGTATGTGTGTGTGTATACATATACACACACACGTATATATACACACACACACATAACACAAACACACACACATCTTACTGGTTCTATTTCTCCAGAGAATCCTGACAAATGTGTTTCCCTATTTCTCTAATTTGATTCCTTTCTTATATTCTCTTCCCAACCTTGGCTGAACAGTAGAATCACCAGGGTAGCTTTAAAAAATACAGATGCCTGGGTCCACATCTCCAAACAGTCCAGTTTGATTAATCTGGCTGTGACCTAACTACCAAGATTTTAAAAGCTTCCCAGATGATTCTAAAGCACAGATGGTCTCAAACTTATGTTGTTTTGACTTACAGTTTTTGACTTTACAATGGGTTTATTGAGATGTCATTCCACTGTAAACTGAGGACCATCTGAGTTACAGTGGTTCAACTTACAGTATTTTGACTTCACCATGGGTTTATAAGAATGTAACCGGATGCATTTGGACCTACAATATTTTCAATTTGTGATGGGTTTATTGGGCATAACCCCTCATAAGTTGAGGAGCACCTGTACAAGCAGAGTTGAGAAACATTGTCTTAGAGTTCCTTGGTTTAAAAAAAACATCTAAATAAGAACTGGGCTAAAGTTCTTCAACTACCCTATTTCCTAATCAGCTGTTGAATTCCTTTGCTGTGAATCTCACCTTCATGAGACTCTAGAGCAGAATCACAATGTCCTGGGAACAGGCACTTTTCCTACCAACCTACTTGTAGAAGCTCTTTAGGTTACTAAATGTGGACCTTGCTACTTTGTATTTACAGAAAATCCCATCTTTAAAAGAAAAACATACTTTTCAATTTCATTTCAAAGTTTTATGACAACTCTTTGGTGTTGGCAAGTGGCTAGTTAATTTTTTCCCATTTTATTTGAAAGGAAGCTGGGGCAAAAATGATTATTTCTTTGCATGGAATTCTTCCTATCAGTCATAACTGTCCAATGAAGTAATAAATTGCCTTTTAAGATTTTCCTCCCATGGTGATTCTTATGAAGTCATGGAACCATGTCTACGTCTATATTTGCACATGAGCAAAGTGACATGCACACAAGGTTATCCGTTAAAGCCTGGTTTGTGGAAGTAAAAGACTAGAAACAACCTAAGTGTTTGCCATCAGGGACAGGTTAAAAAATTACAGCACTTCCAAAAATGGCATGCTATGCACATATGAAGGAGAATGAGGCAGCCTGCATGCTCTGATGTCGACTGATCCGGTACAGTGCTACAGCCAGTTTGGACCAGTTCATGAGGGCGGATTGTCAGCCTCTCTTCTTAATTTTGCAGTCAGCAGCAACTTGAAATTTGCCGTGGTGAGAGTTGCATTATGAAAATCTATAAATGGTATGAATCAGGGCATAGCTCAACCTGTAAGAGCCAGTTGTTAAATATTTACCAGCGCACCACTGAAAAGATCTCTAAAACCTGCTTTCAAGTGAGTAAAGGAAGGTGTTGCACAATGTGGATGGTACGTGAGCAACTGTGTAAAACTAGGGGAAATTATTGTGCATTAAAAAAGATCTCTGGATTCTTTAAAACTTAAACATAGAATTACCATGTATGTACCCAAGAGGAGTGGAAACATATGTCCACACAGAGACATAAAAACAAATGTTTGGAGAAGCATTATTTATAATAACCAATTAGCAAAAACAACCTAACTGTCCATCAGTGGATGAATGAATAAATTAATGTGGAATGGACATTCACTAGAATAATATTCAGCCACGAAAAGGAAGGAAGTGTTGATGACTGCTACAATCGGATGAACCTCAAAAACATATGCTAAGTGAGAGAAGTCAGACACAAAAGGTCACATATTGTGTGATTCTTTTTATATAACATATGCAGAATAGTCAAATCCACAGATACAGAAGACAGATTAGTGGTTACCAGGGAACAGAGGAAAGGGAATGAGGAGTGATTATTTAGTGGGTAATTTTGCTTTTTGTGTTTCTGGAGTGATGTAGAAGTTTCGAAACTAAGGAGTGGTGGTGGCTGCACAGCATTATGCATGTATTAACTACCACTGAATTGTACACTTTAAAATGGCTAATTGTATGTTGCATACATTTTGCTTCAACTAAGAAAACAAAAGCAGGTCAGATGTGGTGGCTCACGTCTGTAATCCCAACACTTTGGAAGGCCGCGGAGGGCAGATCGCTTGAGCACAGGAGTTTGAGACCAGCCTGGGCAACATGGTAAAACTCCCACGGTGAAACTCCCATCTTTACCAAAAATACAAAAAAATTAGCCAGGCATGGTGGCATGTGCCTGTGGTCCCAGCTACTTGGGATGCTAAGGTAGGAGGATCACTTGAGCCTGGAAGGTGGAAGTTGCAGTGAGCTGAGGTTGCGCCACCACACTCCAGCCTGGCTGACAGAGACACCATCACCAAAAAAAAAAAAAAAGAAAAGAAACAAAGGAAACAAAAACATGAATCTCTGGCAGGGTGTACATAGAAACTGGTAAGCTGTCTCTAAAGAGGAGAACTGGGTAGCTGGGAGACAGGGTGTGGGAGTAACTTCATTGCATGCCTTTTAATTTGAACCATATGGACAAGAGGGGTTACGAGGGTCTAAGAGACACAAATATCCCCTCAGTAAAGCCCAAGGTGAGTGGATAAAGAATGAATTAATGGCAAATCACAATTAATTTAGAATCTACAAACTGAAAACACTAGCTTTCCAGAGGCTCTCATTGGTTGGTCTTCCATCACCATATCCCATCAGGTGGGAGTGTCTCTCCCAGGCAGCACCTGGACACCCGTGTTTACTCTCCCCTGTAAATGGAGGATGCAGCGTAATGCCGAGGGTACTTGGTTGTAGAGTGGATGAGATGATCTGGGAATAGCCATATGGCCTTGGATTAGGCACATAACCTCTCTGAACATCAGTTTTCTCCTCTTTAAGATGGAGATAGATGACCAGGTCCGCCTCTCAGAATTGGTATGACAATGGTGTGGAGAATTAAGATAACACATGCATGTGCCCAGCACACTGTGGGCACTAAGCAACGCTGATATCCTTTCCTGGGAAGGGATGATGCTGCAGGATTCTGCCTGCTCAGGAGACTCTCCCTGGTGACTCCTGAAGATTTCCTCTGCCTGCTTTGTTCAACTGGCCCAGCATTAGCATAACCTTCTTCCTGTGTCTTTACGAGCCCTTCATTTCTTCTGTTTTATAAACCAAGACTGTATCACTGAAGTGGAGAGTCAATAAGAAAGTAAGAGAATTAGATTCGTAAGGGTAACTAGAGCTGTGATTTATTCAGTGCTTACCTTCGGCCTCGTATTTTAAATGCAATATTTCTAACACTTACAACAGCCGTAGTAGCATTACATTTCAATCCTCCTTTACAGGGACAGAAAGAGCTTAAGTAACCTGCTCACCATCACATAGTGCTAGAGCAGGGATTTGAACCCAGGACTGCCTGGCTTTCCACTCTATCACATTCCAGCATGGAACCCAGCTTGCAAATTGCCGAAGTCAAGACTACTGGACTGTGTGGACTTAAATCAATGGTAGAATCTAGAGGAAAGATGGAAGGGACGCGAAAGATTATTGAGTTTAACCCTCACCTCATAAGAGATCCCCACCTCAACATCCTGACTCTTTGATGGAAAGCTCATCACCTCGTGTGACACCCCATTCCATTTTTAGACAACTGTAAGTATGAGAAAGACTCATAATGTGCTATTTGCCAGTCAGATTCACTTGCTATTTTCATTACAACTTCATACACCCCAGTGAGGCCATTATTAAGACATCCTTGGCTGAAATCCTGAACTCCATTACCTCCTGGACTTGCAATAAGGCCCCTAACACCATTGCCAAATAAAGTCACTCCAGAACATCAGCGATGCAGACAAAATCATGAAAGGGATGTTGATTGCAACTTCAAATGAGTCTGGGTTAGGTGATTATCTCTTTCTAAGGAAAGGTTATGCTGGATGGAGTGTATCGTCACTCGGGACAGAGGTATAGCATATATTGCAGAAGTTTAAAATAATCAGAGTTGCATGTATGCAACACAATTCCTTGGTTAATTAAAATGCTTGCCAAAAGCAATGAAAGCTGATTTTTGTGCTTCTCCTTCTTCCTGGTTTTCAGATTCTCTGGCAGTTTTCTGTTGAGTGAAGGACAGTCAGGTCTAAATGATGAAATATGAGCTCGTGTCGCTAGCTTCCCAAACCAAGAACTTACTGTAAGACCTAACAACTAATAATGGAGATTAAAAATGGATAAGAATTAGAAGGGGGGAATCCAAGGTCCTCTGAGTGTGTGAGCATGTTTATCTGGTTCTCTGCACGGGAAGCAAAATATATTTATGTGACTGTGTGAACTGCAGAGAACTAAAATATGCCAGGGTCAGAAGAGTAATGTGTCTCCACTGGGACTTCAGGTGGCAAATAGGATTGAGAATCTTAACTTTAATGAAGACAATAAAAATCACATAATTAACACACACTGTTAACACCTCATTAGTCTCCCGGGGCTTAAGTTATGCTAAAAATAATCAACACGTTTTGTTTAACTAAGGCGCTGTTACAGGTGGTCACAAAGGCTTCCTTCATAGCAGAATGAGGCCATTTTTCTACATTTTTTTCAGATGCTTTAAAGTAGGCCTTATTTTCATTGCTAGGAAAGGATTATTAAAAACATATGTGGAGCTGTGGAGAGGAAATGAGTGTATTAGCGACAGTCTCTCTGGCTCTAAGCCTGACTCCAAAATCTTGCACAACCCTATTTCACAACCTAGATCCCCAAAGTCAGGATGGTCTCACAAATTATGTGCTGTGGGCCATTGGTGCTGGCTACACATCTAGCTGTGAAATAGGCAAGTTTGGTCTGGTGCCTTTTCTTCTCTTCTTTTTCACACTGTAAGCATTAAAACTCCTCGTACGTGTTTATACATTCTCTGCCACCGAATTTGGGTTTGACCTATGACTACTTTGACCAATAGAATTTGGAGAAAGTGATGCTTCTGGATTTCTGAGCCCAGGCGTGACAAAGACCTGAAATCTTTGGCCATGGCTTGAGTCACTATGGAGGAAGTCCAATTTCCTCTGCTGTAGAGCCAGACTACAGGGAGAGGCCTTAGAGGATGAGCCATCACCTGGCGACAGGCCACTTGGCCTCTAAGCATCTGAGGCTTTGACATTCAGTCCAGTGGCAGCCCCAGCTGCCAACTGACTACAGCTGCAAGAAAGAACTTAAGCAAGACCAGCAGAGGAACTGCCAGCCCACCCCTAGGCAACCCGCAGAATCATGAGATGTGATAAAATGGTTGTTGCTTTAAGCCACTAAATTTGGGGTGGATATTGCAAAATAATAAATAACCAAAACACCTCTTTGCATTATCCCTGTTAGGATGCCCCTTTCACCCACCCTTGACTTTCGGTTATGGACTGAAGGTTTGTGTCTCCCCAAAATTCATATGCTGAAGCTCTAAACCACAGTGGATGGTATTTTGGGGTGGGGCCTTTGGGAGGTAATTAGGTTTAGATGAGGTCATGAGGGTGGTGACCTCCATGATGGGACAAGAGGAAGAGAAACCAGAGCTTGTTCTCTTCACCATATGTGAACATAGCAGGAAGGTGGCTGTCTGCAAGCTGGGAGAGAGCCCCCACCAGGAATCAAACCTATGGATGCCTTGATCTTGGACTTCCAAGCCTCCAGAATCATGAGAGTCAAATGTCTATGGTCTGTGTCACCCTGTGGCATTTTTTTACAACAGCCCAAGCTGACTAAGAAACCATCTGTCTGTGCATTTCCAAGATATCTCCTAGCACCTTTAGGAAAATCACGTGTTCACGTGTGTTCATGGAAGAAAGTCTCCCTCCATTTCTTGGAAAAATTATCATATTTTCTATGATTCTTAGGGATGAGACTCCTGACTTACTTGTGCAAGCCTAGAGGAAAATATTAAAATGTTCCATTACTTTCTTGCTCTTGTTTTCTTTCTGTGTGAAAACAGGAACTCCACCTATCTCCCACCATGGAGTTAAACAGCAAAACCCAGTGCTTGCGGGCTGGTGGTGCTGGTTGCGGGAAGGCCGAGAGTCATTGCTTAATTATGCTGCACTGAGCATCTGCCTAGTTTTAGAGAGTCAGTGATGGCTCTGAAAAGGGGACTTTTTTCCTAGCAGAAAGGTTTGCATTTCTGTCAAAAATCAGGGAAGACAGCAAAACCGCTTCTACTTTTGCAGTGAAGATCACAGCTTGCTCATAACAGAGAGTGACGTAAAGTATCTGTGCAGCCCTAAAGGAGAGAAAGAAAAACAAAGCATTCTGAGACCACATCGAAGGAACATGTACATAGACCTGCTCTATAGCTTGGCACCAGCAAAGTTAAAGTGCTGGAAGTATTGTTGACAAGGCAGTACTTCGACTGAATTTAGAAACGTTAGATTGAATGAGTAAATGGATGGATGGATGATGAGGATGGGCAGAGAGAGTACAATTTATTCAACAGCTCTGCTAAAGGGAAACAGCTGGATATTATCGTGGGGCCCAAAGAACATCTGTGAATAGATTAGAACCAGATGATGAGAGATGAATATCCAGGCAGAAACATTTCCCTGTGCTGAACCCAGTTTAGAGTTACATCACTCCCTGCAGGTAAGGATTACGAGGGACCGAATTATGTCATCGCTTGTAGTTTGGAGCCTCTTTGTACGTGCTCAAGTTAATTGTAAGCAGTTAATTCCATGGAATGAGTTTGGTCCCTCCCAACAAACTTTCTCGCTTTCTTTATAAAATCCCAAATTAAAGAGTGTCCATAGTTCCTTAAAGAACTAAAGGTAAATATCTGAGCCAATGTGGCAGATATTTCTGGCTGCCTAACTAATAAAATCCTTTCTTTCTTCTTAGTAAGAAAAATTTGATTTTGCTAGGGTAGCAATATGTTCGACAAAAGAACATTTACTCTGCCAGACTCCTGTGCACCTAGCGATGCCCTGTGACACATATCTGACCATGAGACATAAATTGAAATTATCTGGGAAATAGGGTGTTGCTACTTCCCCTTTTCTTCTTTCTGCCTGAAGTGAGGTGCTGTATTTGGAGATGTAAAAGCCACCTGCCAGCCATGAGGCAACGTTCATGAGGTCAGGAGCCCACACACTGACAATGATGGGAAGCAAAGATGGTGAAATCGCAAGCCCTGCAGGCATCATGGAGCCTTCTACCAGCTCTGGACTTTTTGTTCCATGCAACAAATGCGTAAGTGTTCCAGCAAGTTTTTGTCGTACTTTCCTTATTTGTAGCCAAAAGCATTCCTGGCAGATAGTCTTGGGTTGATCCAACTGAAAACTACTGTCTTGGTTCTGGTGTGTCTGCAAGGGGGAAGCAATGTGCCTTCTTTATTGCACATTGCCTGACTAAAGGCCAATTCCTCACAGAGTATTTACAGGAACATTTACATAGACTTGCTCTGTAGCCTTGGCAAGGGCAAAGCTAAAGTGCTGGAAGTATTGTTGATAAGACTGTACTTTTTTTTTTTTTAATATACTTTAAGTTCTGGGGTACATGTGCAGAACCTGCAGGTTTGTTACATAGGTGTACATGTGCCATGGTGGTTTGCTGCATCCATCACTCCATCATCTACATTAGGCATTTCTCCTAATGCTGTCCCTCCCCTAACCCCTCATCCCCTGAGAGGCCCCAGTGTGTGATGTTCCCCTCCCTGTGTTTATGTGTTCTCATTGTTCAACTCCCACTTATGAGTGAGAACATGTGGTGTTTGGTTTTCTGTTCTTGTGTTAGTTTGCTGAGAATGATAGTTTCCAGATTCATCCATATCCCTGCAAAGGACATGAACTCATCCTTTTTTAAGGCTGCATAGTATTCCATGGTGTATATGTGCCACATTTTCTTTATCCAGTCTATCATTGATGGGCATTTGGGTTGGTTCCAAGTCTTTGCTACTATGAACAGTGCCGCAATAAACATATATGTGCATATGTCTTTATAGTAGAATGATTTATAGTCCTTTGGGTATATACCCAGTAATGTGATTGCTGGGTCAAATGGTATTTCTATTTCTAGATCCTTGAGGAATCGCTACACTGTCTTCCACAATGGTTGAGGTAATTTACAATCCCACCAACAGTGTAAAATGTAAAAGCATTCCTATTTCTCCACATCCTCTCCAGCATCTGTTGTCTCCTGACTTTTTAATGATCGCCATTCCAACTGTCATGAGATGATATCTCAGTGTGGTTTTGATTTGCATTTCTCTAATGACCAATGATGATGAGCTTTTTTTCATATGTTTGTTGGCTGCATACATGTCTCCTTTTGAGAAGTGTCTGTTCATATCCTTTGCCCACTTTTTGATGGAGTTGTTTTTTTCTTGTAAATTTGTTTAAGTTCTTTGTAGATTCTGAACATTAGCCCTTTGTCAGATGAGTAGATTGCAAAATTTTTCTCCCATTCTGTAGGTTGCCTGTTCACTCTGATGATAGTTTCTTTTGCTGTGCAGAAGCTCTTAAGTTTAATTAGATCTCATTTGTCTATTTTGGCCTTTGTTACCATTGCTTTTGGTATTTTTGTCATGAAGTTTTTGCCCATGCCTATGTCCTGAATGATATTGCCTAGGTTTTCTCCTAGGGTTTTTATAGTTTTAGGTCTTACGTTTAAATCTTTAATCTATCTTGAGTTAATTTTTGTATAAGGTGTAAGGAAGAGATCCAGTTTCAGCTTTCTGCATATGACTAGCCAGTTTTCCAAACAACATTTATTAAATAGGGAATCTTTTCCCCATTGCTTGTTTTTGTCAGGTTTGTCAAAGATCAGATGGTTGTAGATGTGTGGTGTTATTTTTGAGGCCTCTGTTCTGTTGGTCTATATCTCTGTTTTGGTACTAGTACCATGCTGTTTTGATTACTGTAGCCTTGTAGTATAGTTTGAAGTCCAGTTGTGTGATGCCTCCAGCTTTGTTTTTGTTTTTGGGTTTTTTTTTTTTTGGTGTAGGATTGGACAAGACTGTACTTTGACTCAATTTAGAAATGTTAGATTGAATGAATAAATGAATGGATGGATGATGATAGGCGTACTGTATTAGTTTGGGCTGCAAGTAAAAGAAAGTCTTGGCTTGCACTAACTTACACAACCAAGTCACAGAGTGAGAAGTCCAGAGGTTGAAAAACATGCAGATGCAGAGCCATGAGGGCCTCAAGGACCCAGATAATTCCATCTCACTGCTTGGCCATCCTTGGGGAATACCATGTGTTGATTGAACAAGATTAATCAGAAACTTTCTTGGTGGCCCCCTGCATTTTGATAGATTTCTATACCTGAACAAAACAGATACCTGATAGAAAAGCAGGGATCAATAATCACAGGAAACAATGTCTACTACACACATGTTGTATAAACATTTTGCAAAATATACAAAATCCCAAAACACAAAATAATGGTGAGGATGACGCCAGCCTACCATCAGCATTGATTTAAAAACTTTCTGGCTGCCATTTGGAAAGGGTGAGTTTAGTTTCTTGGCCATTCAGTTGGCATTTATGGCTTCTACATGAATGGTCTAATTCATTCATCCAATTTGACTGGTCTCATAACAGGAAGTAATTAAAGTGTTCCAAGTGACCAAGTAGCCTGTTTGTAAAAATGAATACTTGAAAAAACAAACAATTCCATCTTTCTCTCCCTCCCATCTAAGGCATCTTCAGTGTACAAAACGGTGGTGCTGGAATGAACTCAAACTGTGTAGATGGAAAAAAAGATTCCGACGTCTGTTTAACAACAAGACAAAATCATAGATTCTTAGTAGGAATAGCTTCCCCTCCTCCCTGCTTTGTGGAGCTAAAGTTCTTTTTCTTTTTTTAGAATGGGTGCCTCACTGGGAATAGATGTGAAAACTGCGTAGCAGGATCGTGTGATGCGTAGGCAGCTTCACAGGAGTGAATTTCCCCCCAGAACACTAACCTGCTTGTGCATAATCCACAATAGTATTGTAAACACAGGGAGAACAATCTGTAGTGCCAGAGAAACCACTTGTCAGACATACAAAACTAAGACAAAACAGAGCAGCATCTGTATTTTTCTGTAGGAAATAGTGTCTTTCCTCTGTCCCCATGTGGTTCTGGTGGTGCTGACCCTACTTCTGGCTGACAGAGTAAGCCTATGATGAAAAAATTCCATCCTCATCAACACAGTGATTAGTTCAGATATGGAAACAGGACCCCCGGAGGCTTCATGAGATTCAACAAGGCAATTTTGTTGGGCCTATTCAAAGTTGAAGAGCTATGAAAATATAAGATCCTGGATTTTCAGTTACATGAGCCAGTAAAATTTCCTCTTGCTGACGTTGGCATGAATTACATTTCTGTCACTTGCAACTTAAGGAGATCTAGCTAACAAAGAAACAAAAGGTACCAGTATCTTGAGTCCTAACAAGAAGAAACAGAAATCCATGGCAAGATAACAAAATTAATTCTGCATTCACAAATCTCCTCACTTCCACCCTGATACATTTGTGTTCACCAGTCCTATTTATAAAATGAAGGACCTCAGAGAAACCTCAAAAGTTTTATCCTCAAAAAACAGGTAATAAAATTACAGAATTCAGTGATTGCTATATGCCAAGTACTTTGTTGGTTTCCTTACATAATTATTTCATTTAATCCTAAAAAAAAATCCTCACAAAATCCTACCTTTTCTTTACAGGGGACAGTGAGGCTTGGAGTGGATCAAGGCTGTGTGGGAACTGTCAATTTCATTAGTCTGAGGTCAGGAGCAGTGCTCTCCCCAGAGACCTCAGAGGAGGGTCTCAATAGGACAACTGTCTGACCAATGAATATGAAAGCTTTCCCTTTTTACTCTCCAGTGCTTACTCATTAGTGTTTTGACATCAAACTTTGCAAGACTGAGTCTGAAGAACCAACGACAGAATACAAAATTCTATTTGGGTGACCTTGCCTAGAAAGGATTTGAACTTGAGGTCATCCTTTCCATGAAAGTACACAAGGGCATTGTTCATAATGGGTCCACTGGGACCATCACACATATCCGTCAATATCCATCAGCAGGTGAGGAGATATATTATGTGTGTGATATTTCCACAATGGAACACTATTCAGAAATAAGATGGAATAAACTACTGGTACATAAAGTAACATGAACGAATCTCAGAAATATTAGTCTAAGGGAAA